>ML848062.1:4445-34088 GCA_009831015.1 Picea engelmannii | reverse complement strand
TGGGTAGCTAGGCAAGACAGAAGTAAAGGAAATGGTTAGAAAGATAAAGCATAAAATATAAACAAATAATTAAACTAAGAATGATAAAAACAATTAAACTATAGTGCATAAGAACATAAGAACAAGGAACAAACAAGACTCATGCCACCAATGGAAAAGATTGTATTAGTGGAAAGAAAACACCTAAGAGAAGGGGAGACTTTGGGTCCCCTCTTCCTCCAAGGGAGGGCTCTTGGACCCCCAAAGATTGATCTCTTCTTACAAATGAGGAACTAGGATGAAATGGTGAAGAGAATCCAAAGCACATTCATTCTAGAGGTGATATGAATGGCTAAGTGCAATGGTGCTAGCATACTCTTGATGAGGAAAGAGGATCCTCCAAGAGAATATCAACAACATAACAATACAAATGAATTCCTTGAAAATGTAGTGCACCCATGGCTTCCTTTTATAGCATAACTTTGAGGCATTATTCAACCAGCTTTTAGTGTGAACAAGGGGCCATTTAGGGCACCCTTAGGTATTTGACCAGCCACCCAACCAGATTCAGCCGAGATTTGGGTGTCAAATCGACTTGGAAGCTGAACCTGAAGTGGGTGGGAGGCTGACCAATATCATAAATGCGTCATTTTGAGGGATGCACGGTTTTTTGTGTCCACAGTCGCGCATAGTGCGCATGTGTGCTTTTTCCTGCATTTTTGAATGGCGCATGTGTGTGCGCTCCCTATGTAGTCTTAGCGCATGTTGATTTTATTGTTGATTGTATAGTTTTGAGCCTTTTGGAAATGAATTTTTGGTCCATGGGTGAACTAATATGTGTCTTGAAGATGCTGGATTCCTGTAACCATTTGTAGATGAAATTCTGGTGATAACACTTAGCTTGCACTTTGATAGATATTTTTAGTTAATAATTTGTTATAAATAAGAGGATTGACCTGTTAGAAGAGGTTGATGGTTTTTGCAAAGACCCTCATTTTTGGAATTTTAAAGAACTGTTTCGAAGCTACCTTAATTGAGAAGTCTTGTTTAGGACCAGAGACAAGTTTATTTTTTCATCAAAGGCTTGTGTGATTGGATCTAAGGAGGAATTATTTCTGACTTTATCTCATGAATGGATGTTGTAATGAGTAAGAGTTTATGAATCTATTGATAAGTTAGTTGATTCAATGTTTAATAGTTCTTATCTCTAATGATGGAAAGAAAATCGTTGTGTTAATGTGTGATTAATGATTAGAGCTAAGGAAACTATTTTTCTTTCCATCGTTTATTGCATGTATGTTTTCTTCGATAATTCTATCTCAGTCAATAATTGAAATACCAATAAGTTAATGTATTAATACTAGGCTTGTCATAGGTGTGAGAATCATTGTCTACATGCGGAGCATGAGGGTTATCCCGAGATCATCCTTCTTTAGTAGTTAATATTTTCCCCTTTGTTACTCAACTAGTTTATACCAACACATTTCTTGTATCATACCCACCTATAAGAGAAAATACAAAAAAGAGAACGTTCAAACTGAAGGAGGATTTTTCGCGAGAAGATATCCTGTCAGTCACTACGTATAGCCCATATATTAATTGGTTGGATCGCAAGATCTAGAGAACCATTCCAATATAAAACGTTGCAGAGTCTAATTGGGCCTCGGTGGTGGGTTTGGTTCCTACTGTTGAGTTAAACGGATTTAGGACCCCTCAACAATACCAATGGTAAATTTCTTTGAATTATGATTGCAACTTGCTGAGTAGTCTGACATTGTAAAGTGTGTTTAACTAGGAAATGGTTTAAAATCCACAAATTAACTTGAGTCATTTGTTGAATGTTGGATTTATCCTTTTCTATGCTCTTCTTGAACTCTTCTCTCTTCTCATTTACATTAAGAGTTCCAATTGTTGAATGGAGATCACCAAGGTCAATCTCATCCATTTCTACGTCTACAACTAATAGGGAATTTAAACATGTTGCTTTGGCTTCTTTGGCCAATCTTTTAATTTCTTCCATGTTTTTTTCCCAAGTATTTATTTCCATTTCACTTTTTAATTGTTCCAACTCTGTAAATTGAGTAATTCTTGGTATATTTATATTTTCATACCACATCATCAGTTTCTCAAAATTAGATCTTGTATTGACCAACTCTTTTTCTTTATCAACAATTATTTGTAATGAATCATTGATGATAATATATTATTTCTGAATAATTTCCAAAATTTCACAGAAAGAATCTTGGGCTAGCTATAATCTGTCATTGACCTCTAGGGCCTACTTCATAAAAGAAGGAATATCAATAATTTCATTTTCAACATTTTTTATATGAGATTTTAAATGAAGAAGTGATGCATCTTTCTGGGACATAGTATTTTTCAACATTTGATGATGTTGAAGACATATTCTTAGTTTTTCTTCCAGCTATTTGATCTACTATTCATGACTTTGTCGGACCTGAACTAGTTCAGAATTAACTCTTTCCCTAAAAATTGCTTCTATTTGTTTCAAATCGTTTTGCAATTGCTCAATTAAAATATTTTGCTGATCAATATTTTCTCTTAAATTTTATACATAACACAAGTTTTTTGTTGCAAAGGTTCCCAAAGAGTTAGCTACATGTTTTCCAAATTCAAGGTAACTGTGTCCCTGACCATCAAATATCATCCTCTACCTTTTGGTGATTATACCTCCTTTCTTATGATTTTCTCTCTACACAATGGCTTTCCTCTTTTTGTTGAAGAAGAAATCTGATGAAGGCATTTCTTCTATCTCAATAGGAGTGAGATATTCAACATTTACTACCTCTGTATCGTGTATCTCAAATCTATTGGATTACTGAGGGGGGGTTGAATCAGTAATAGTAGAATTATAATCCTTTTTCTCCAAATAATCCAAGGGTTATATCAATGTAGAATTATTATCCAATAATGAGAAATACGAAATGAACAATCACACACATACACAGTACACCAGTGTTTTATGTGGAAACCCAAATCGGGAGAAAACCATAGAATGATTTATATTATATGTCTTGAAGAATTACATTCATTGGAAGCACCAACTTCCTTTGTTTTCCAGCTGCAACTATAAGGAGGCTCCAACCCCCTAGTTTCTCAGGCTACAACTTGAAGCAAGCTCCAACTCCCCAATTCTCTGGCTACAACCAGAAGGAGGCTACAACCCCCTATGTTCTCTATCTACAATCAGAAGGTGGCTAAAACCACCTGTCCTTGCCCCATCCAACCGCCTTGAAGTAAAAGTAGAATGATGGAACCACTGTCACACTATCACTGTGAGATATATCGATGTAAACATGTACCAATAAACCTGAACCATGCATCAACCATGAATCAACCTGTACCTCAACTTGTAATCAACCTGTACCATAAACAAGTGCATCAACCATGCACCAACCTATACAAAACAATCTGTAATCAACTTGTACCATAAACAAATGCATCAACCTTGCACCAACCTATACCAAACAATCTGTAATCAACATGTACCATAAACAAGTGCAACCAACCATGTGCCAAGTATGTACCAATCATGTTTTAAGTACTCATCAACTATGACTCATCAATATGTACCAACATCATCAACTATACACCTCATGTATGTGCCAACTCATCAACTACTTGTCTCAAGCATGTACCCAACTTGTACCTCAACCAAAAGTCCTCATCATTTTCATCATCCAAATATGATTTGTAACTCTATAATAGACCTGGTGTATATGATCACATACCCGCAAACCTTCCTTAACTTTAACAACAAGAGACTATCATTTTCATCAAACGTTTCTTTAGTCTCACAAGACTAGTTTTGGATTAGTCGACAACCCTAACTTGAAATAATCATAACTTTGTACCTGTAATGAATAAATATATGAAACTAATACACAATGTTCTTCAGTGTGTTTTATGCAATTCATCCAGGTTTCACTACTTGGAACCTCTCAGAAAATGAGTTACGACAAAAATGGCACACCTTGCTGAATTTTGTCTTATTCTAGAGAGCGACCTTGTAGAGCGTGCTTCACATGGAATATTTGTTGCATTGATCTGAAAATGTTACACAGAATACTAAAGACTTTACTATAATCAAAACATTTTATCTTACTAAATTTGGATTTGTTATGAATAATTTATGACATTTTTACCCAAAACACCTGTTTTTTACTAGTTTCAAGACTACCCACAAACCCTATTTTCCACAGAGTGTAACTCCAAAAATACAACGACTCACAAGCTAAATTTTTTACCACAGATACCTGGATATGTTTAATCAATGTATTAGAAATTTCACAGTCCGAATCATTCTAGAAATTTTTTTATTGTGAAAATGGTGAGATGACCTGAAAAAAACATATCTTAGAAAGCATCATCAAAAGAATTTATCCTTCCTTGAATTTTGGCCTTCTTTTCTTCACTTTCCTCCGAAATTCGGCTTAGATATCCTTTGGTTACCTTAGAAACCTATAGGTATTCAATATTCTCAAGTGTATCTTAAATGAGAGAGCCTTTCCTCTTATTTATACTCTCCAAGTAGCTTCCTTAAAAACATCTTCTAGGTCACTTTGCCCACTTTCCTTATTTTAGGGTTAACCCACTTCTAATTTATCCATTAAATTTATTATTGAATTAATTTATTTTGTATTCACTTTGAATTATAGTAAAATCATCACTTCAATTTATTATTTACCTTTTAAAATCTCTTAAACCACTTTGACTACTTTGACCTTTTGGGGCTTCTAGATGACATATGAGGGTCCTCCAACTTCGTAAGGCGATAACTCTCAAACCGTGAGGAGTTATGTGACATTACACATACCACCAGAAATGGAATGACATGTACTATCTATATATAATATTATTACTTGAAAATATATCAAAATGAATACCATTATCCATCAAACAAACTTGGGTTCATTACCCAAACCTGGGTTCTCCAACTTCTCATGGCCATAACTCTCTAACCGTGAGGAGTTATGTGATGTTCCAAATACCACCAGAAATGGCATGAAAAGAAATATCCATATAGGATAGTTTCACTGAAAAATTCATTGGCGTTCATCTCATTATTCCACAAATAAGCATGGGTTCTATAACCATACTTCTAGGATAACTCAATCCACAAAGCGTCTTCCCATGAGGGATTTCACCATAAGGGGACCACTTTGGATTTCATCCATTTCTACTTATTATAAACCATGACAAGACAATAATGAGTCATATTTACATCAAACAATATTGGGTCCATTACCCAACCTTTGTGCTACGAGGATTTCTTCAAGGGTTGACATCAATGACAACCAACCTTAATCAACAATATCCCCCTTTGGCATTGATGGAAACACTCTGATGCAATACTGAAATCATATCACTCATGCTCCCTCTATAACCATGCCTCTATCCTCTGCATCTGATAAATCTCTCCCCCTTTGTCATCAATGGAAAAGGTATCTTTCCATCCGGGGTTGCTCCACCTGACTGAACTTTCCTCTTATGGTGCTTCCTCGTGTAAATATAAGACATATAAGATAAGAATTCATTTTGGAGTAGAAATAACTCCAAGTCTCTGGCGAACATATTCAAAGGATTCCCGTGGAAGTGGTTTTGTGAAGATGTCTGCCACTTGTTCTTTTGTGCCCACATACTCAACTCTAATGTGTTTTTTGCAACCTTCTCCCGTAGAAAGTGATACTTTATTGGAATGTGCTTTGTCTTGGAGTGCATCACCGGGTTCTTCAAGATATTGATGGCGCTTGTATTATCACAATAGATTGGAATGAGATCATCATACTCAACCTGTATGTCTGTCAGAGTTTGTTTCATCCAAAGAACCTATGTACAACATGATGTTGCTGCAATATACTTTGCCTCGGCTGTAGATAAAGATACTGATGATTTTTTCTTGCTTAGCCATGATACTAAACACTCACCCAAGTAGAACGTTGCTCCATTGGTGCTTCGTTAGTCATCAATACAACCTGCCCAATCTGCATCTGTGTAGGCAATAAGTGATAGATCCTTTCCTTTTGGATACCATAATCCAAACTCTTATGTTCCTTTGAGATATCTGAAAATCCTCTTCACTGCTAACACATGTGACTCCTTTGGTCCTGCTTGAAATTGTGGCACTTGTCCAACTGCCTGCATTACATCTGGTCTGGATGCTATCACATATAGTAGGCTGCCAATCATTGACCAGTATTGCCTCTGATATGTAGACTTTGAATTATCATCTTTGCTCAACTCACAACTGGTTTGCATGGGAGTGATAACTGGTTTGCAATCTTCCATTCCAAACCTCTTTAGCAATTCTATGATATACTTGGTTTGAGAAATAAAGATTCCTTGGTTGGTTTGACGTATTTGAAGTCCCAAAAATAAGGATAGTTCTCCAAGTAACGACATTTCAAATTCATTTTGCATATCTTTTGCAAATTTCTAGCTTAACCTGTTATCATCACTACCAAAAATAATATCATCAACATAAACTTCAATCAATAAAATATTACCTTCACTTACCTTGATGTAGAGGTTGTTGGCTACACTTCCTTTTTTGAACCCTGCATGCTGCAGATACTTATCCAGTCTATAGTACCATGCTCTAGGAGCCTATTTTAGACCATACAAGGCCTTCTTTAATTTACACACATAATTTGTGTTCTCTGACAACTGAAATCCTTCTGGTTGTTCAATGTAAACTTCTTCTTCAAGTTCCCCATTCAAAAAAGATGATTTTGCATCCATCTGATATACTTTAACATTTTTGGAGCATGCATAGGCTAAAAGAAACCAAATTTCTTCCATTCTGGAAATTGGGGCAAATGTCTCTTCAAAGTCGATTCCTTCAATATGTGCATATCCTTTACATACCAAACTAGTTTTGTTCCTTGTAACTTGTCCATATTCATTTAATTTATTCCTGAAAACCCATTTTGTGCCGATCACATTCTTATTCTTTGGTCTTGGAACCAGTTCCCAAGTGTCATTTTTCTCTATTTGATCCAATTCTTCATTCATGGCCTTATTCCAAAATTCATCCTTGTTGACTTCTTCAAAACAGTTTGGTTCAATTGTAGATAAGAGTGTTAGGTGTGTTTTTTCTGGTGAACATATTTTCTTCTAGTCTCAACTCCTGCATCTTTGTTTCCAATAATCTGATCTGAAGGATGATTCTTCTGTACTCGTTTGCTAGGTGTCTTTGGAGATACTTGTTGAAATTGTTCTTCTGTTTCTATCAGATTCTCTTCATCTTCATCTTCTACTTCATCTTATGCTTCTTCTTCTTTGAAAAGTTGTTCCATTAATTTGTTTTCTTCTTCCTTTGATTCTGGTCTGCCTGTTTCATCAATTGTTACGTTGATGCTTTCCACAACTTTGTTCAATATTAGATTGTAACACTTGTATGCTTTCCTTGTACATGAGTAACCAACAAGCAATCCTTCGTCCACATGAGATTCAAACTTTCCCATTCTTCCATCTTCTCTTTTGATGTAGCATTTGCTTCAAAAAACTCTGAAGTGCTTCACATTTGTTGGTCTTCCTTTCCATAGCTCATAGGGAGTTTTATCAGTGTTGTTTCTAAGCATTACTCTGTTTTGAATGTGAACTACTGTATGCACTTCTTGTGTCCAAAATATATCAATCAATTTGGAATCCATTAGCATTGTTCGAGCCATTTCTTGTACCGTCATGTTCTTTCTTTCAACAAATCCATTCTGTTGAGGTGTCCTAGCAACGGAGAATTGTTTTTTTATTCCATGACTGTTGCAGTAGTCCATAAATTCCTTTGAAGTGAAATCTCCTCCATTATCAGATCTCAAGCATTTGATTCTTGAATCCATCTCATTTTCAACCATTTCCTTGTAGATATTGAAGTTTTCAAAAGCTTTTGACTTGTTCTCGAGAAAGAAAACTGCAGTCATTCTTGTATAATCATCAACTAATAACATAAAGTATCTCTCACCTTTTAATCCCTTTGTTATAGTTGGTCCAACTAGATCAGTATGCACAATTTCCAATGGTCTTGTTGTTGAATATTCCTTTGATTTGAACTTGGTCTTTGTTTGCTTTCCTTGTTGACAATGCTTGCATAAAGTGTTGGTTGGTTTCGTGATCTGGGGCATTTCTCTAACTGCTTCTCTTTTGTTGACTTTGAAAAGGTTATGAAAATGCATGTGACCCATTCTTATGTGCCATAGCCAACTTTCATCTTCCTTTCCTAGACAACACTTTTAATTTCCAATTTCACTTAACACATATATGTTGTTTGAAGTTCTTGCAGTTGTACCGACCAATTTCCCTGAACCTTCTCTTCTTATCTTACACTTTTGTGAATCGAAAGTAACTTTATGACCTTGGTCACACATTTGACTCACACTTAGAAGATTATGTTTCATATCTTCTACCAATAGAATATTTTGTGCCTTTTTATTCTTGTTCTCAATTCAGACTGTGCCTTCTCCAATGATTTTGGCTGAATTATCATTTCCGAAGGAGACTGATCCATTTCTTTCCTTTCACAATGTAAGAAATATGTCTCTATCACCCGTCATGTGTTTTGAACACCCACTGTCAACATACCAACCATTTTTCTTCTTCTTATCTTGTAGAGCGACTGTGCATTCTTCATTGCTATATTGATCTTGCTTTCTTATCCATGTCGTTTTCTGAGGTTCTTGTCCATGACAGTTGTTATTTTGTTGAGGTTCTTTAGGAGTGTCTATCATTCTGCAATTTTTGGTTACATTTGTAACATTCCACTTCAATGCTCAAAGATTCAAACCTATTGTAACTTCTTCTTTTTGTTTCACTAGGTCTTCTTGAGTAACTCATTTGTGTATGACTCTCAAAGTTGTTATTGCTCCTGTTGTTAGCTCTACAATTCATAGCTTTATGTCCAAAAATATTACATGCATAACATAAACCAAAAAATATAGTTTGATACCTGGGAGTTGAAAATATTCTGAAATAAGGTGCTCTTATGAATCCTTCTTCTTCTTGAAGCCTATTTGTCTGTTGTTGATTCTGAAATCTGAATCTTCTAGGTGGAGGAGTGTCCCTGTAATCTTCCTTGTACATCTTCATATCCCCTTTGATTGTTTCTGCATATCTTTTTGGATTTGTTTCTTTCTCTATTGTTTTGGAGCTTGATCCCTTTTCTGTCTAATTATATCCAAGTCCACACTTGTCAAGATGAGATTTTTGACTATTGATAATATCATCCAGAACTTTTGAGCTATTCTGCATATTTTTCTTTTGAATATCCTTTCTTAGTGTGGCAATATCTGCTTCCAAGTTTCCAATGATCTTGTCCTTTTCTTCTAGTGTTATTTAAGTGCTTCTTCAATTCTTTTATCTTCTTCTATTTAAACCTTCAATCTTGTGATCATTTGTTCTAGTTCTCGAGTGTCATTTTTCTTGTCTAGTTTTTCTTGTAGTTTCTTGTTTTTCTTCTCTTCTCTTCTGATAACTTCTATGACACACATTAATTCTTCTCAATAGTCAACTTCTGCCTCTTCAATTTCGTCTTCGACTTGTTCATATCCTTCTTCGACTTCTTCATATTCTTCTTCATAGTCTTCTTTGTCAAAATCTTTTACTGCCATGAATAGAACTCTTCATGTCTCACTATCACCAATTTCATCTTCATCTGATGATGAGATGGCTCGTTTGATGCATAAGCTTTTCTTGAAATCTTTCTTTTTGGTTCTTTTTCCTTTATATGTGTGTTTGCCTTTTGAGTAGCCTTCATCATTTCTCTTTTTCTTATGAGGACATTTGTTAGAAAAATGACCAATACCATCACAATTAAAAAAAATTAAAGGAAGCTTACCTCTATACCTACCATTGGTTCCCTTGTTCAGTCTTTTGACGAAGTTGACCACTTCTTCATAATATTTCGAAACGTCGTTGTTGCTGCTATATTCTTCTTATTCCTTTTTCTTTTGCTTTGATATTTTAGATGCTTTAAAGGATGTTTCTTTTACATCTAGATTTTCCTGTTCAATTCTCATTTCATATGCTGTGAAGATTCCATGCAGTTTGTCTATGCTTATTGAGTTCAGATCTGATCTTTCTTCTAGTGCTGATATATTAGGGTTGAATCTCATAGGAAGATATCTTAGTACCTTTTGAACAATTACAGATTCTTTGATTTCTTCTCCCAATCCTATGATTGCATTCACTATTTCGTCAACTCTTAAGAAGTAGGTTGCAATATTCTCATCTTCCTTTATTTTTAGTTGTTCAAAATGACCTATGTAAGTTTGAAGTTTTGTTGCTTTGACTTTTGTATCTCCTTCATAAATATTTTGAATCTTGTCCAAAATCTCTTTGGCGGATTTACAATGTGGAACTTTGGTGAATATTGTTTCACTAAGACCATTCAAAAGTGCATTTGTAGCTTTGGAATTATTCTGACCAAGTTTCATTGCTTTGTCATTTGTTGGTGGAACTGTTGGTACTATGTATCCATCTACAATTGATTGCCAAATTTCAAACCCATGTGCTTGTATATATGTCTTCATCCTTATGCTCCAAAAAGCATATTTATGTCCATCAAAGTGTGGTATTCCATTTTTATATGAGTTGCTACTCTCCATGATCTACCTTTCAGTGGTTAAACTGATTTCTGAAGGAACCTGCTCTGATACCAATAGGAGTGAGATCTTCAACATTTACTACCTCTGTACCGTGTATCTCAACTCTTGATGCAAGAGGAGTTAAATATGGGACGAGGGATGTAAGTGCAGTAGATTCCCCTTGAGCGACAACATCGTTTAAAGGAGTTTCAGTGTTTGAAGGCATTTGAGGGAAAACATGTCCATGCTTCATAAAAGCTTCAAACATTGCCAATGTTTCTTGTAAGTTCTTACCTGGAAGAGTTGGTTCCTTCACTATTGTATCCTTTGATGATGTCTCTGGTGTTTTTTCAACTTCTTTGGTTTTGACCTCAGGAAAATAATATTGCTTGGGATTGGATGATGGCATCACTTCTGAATATGGATTACCATTATGAGTAAGACTTTTCTCTGCTTGTAGAATCTTTGGAAAACAACTCCTCCTATGGTTTTGGAAACTAAGAAAATATGATTGTTCTTTGTCAGGAAGATTCTGGATCCTGGATATAACTTCATCATATAAATTTTATCTTTTGAAAACATCATCAAATAACGATTCTTCATGAAAGTGCTTTTTCATGCTGAACTGAGCTAGATGATTTTCAACAACCTTATGAGGGTCATGTATTTTGAATTCAATAGAAGATAATACAATATCTTCTAAATATGAAGCTTCAACCTTGGCATGTCCAAAATCTACCAAGGAATATTCACCAACTTGGATGGGATAGCTCGGCCATACTCTCTTTTGTGTTGCCTTAAATTCTTTTGTTATGCCTGCATAAACAGTTTGGTATGCTACTTCCCTGCAAATGAGCCTATCTGGATTTTTTTTTGGTAAAGCATGAGGAGATGCAAAACAACCATACACTCTAATATAAGAAAATATCTCCTCGATATACCAATCTGCAATTGTTCCTAAATTTCCCATGATTTCCTCAGAGATCCTCAGAGGAGGGTTTCCATATAGAGTCTCATAAATAAAAATGACAACATTATGGAAAATTTCATAAAAATGATCTTTTTCATTTTCCTCTCACAATTTGGAATGATATATGTGTGTTGGTTCAGAAGTTTTTGGAGTCCAACTCCAATTCATCAAAGGGAAAGGGGTTCTGTAACAGATAGCATCCATAATATATGTTGACATATAAAAAGGAACCGATTCATATTTAGACCTCCAAATTTTGACTTATGTTCTAACATAGGCTCCAACTGGGGATGGTGAATCCCTGTGAGGCACCAAAGAACTATAGACCAAGTGCCTTTATTGGGTAAATCGAGTCATTATTTCATTATCTTCAAAATAAATAATGAAACACTTGAAACACATTTTCACTTGTTTAAAAAAAATAAAAATATCTTATCAGAATCATTCGAACTATGATAATACAACCTTAAACATGTCGAATTATAAATTTCAAGTAGGCTATTAAAAAACTTCTTAATCTAATTTTACTCAAGCAATGTCTAAAGTAATTAGTTAGATCATGTCTAAAATATTAAAGGTCAAATTGGTAACTATCACCTCTTAGGAATGTAGCCATTTTATGCATTATTTGAAAGAGAACTCATTTGGATCTAATACATAGAATTATGAAAAGCATTAATAACATGGTATAAGTGTAAGATATGTAGTCATAGTTCATTATAGTCACCACAAACATTGCTTCACTACCAGCCAGACATCCATAGCCCCGGTGAAGGTATTTGTATTCCCCATTAATACATTGCTTCACTGACAACCAGATGTCCACAACCCCATTGAAGTTATCAATGTTCACAAGCTGAATTTCCTTTCCCCATCCTACTTTTCTTTGAGATGGGGGCAATTAGTTTTTTGAATTTCCTTTCACCATCTAATTTTTTTATTATTATCTATTGTTGTAGGATAGGGCAATCAATGTGTTTTAGAACACTATGGGATGATGACTATTAAAATAATTAATGATGTAGAACTAGCTACATGTTTAGATTACCCTGAGATTAATAACCCCTCACAATTAACTATACTTTTTCCTATGAGAAAATAAATGGATAAATTATTAATTCCATTTTTTATATTTTCTTGAGATGAATACCAATTATATTTTAATGTCAAATCACATTGTTTCAAATAAATCACTCTAAATATTCTTTTTCACCAAAGACTAAGAATTAAAAGAAAATTTCCGCCTTACTTGTGAAAACAACATGTGAATTTTTTTTTAATGATTAATTCTAGTGATTCTATAGAGATTAGAAATATAAGGTAAGAGAAAACAATCTTATGTTTCTTTATTTATTCAAAACTAAATACAAAATTTTCAAAATCAATTTATTTACATGTCTCTATTTTAATGAAAAATGGGTAGTCAAATCAATAACTAACATTTCACAAATTTTGAAATTAATTAAATAAAAGATAAGTCACTCAAAACCTTAATTGAATTGAGATTCATATAATTAGTTCTTAATTCAATTGTAATCAAACACTTGAAAGTAAGATTCCAATGTAAATCCAATCAACATCGGTATTTATAATGAAAAATGAAACTAAAAATTGAAAACTAAACTACTGAATGAAATTCTTTAAGTAACGTCCATTGATAGGGGCATCGAGAATCTCTCCATTTAGATTTTCAAGAGAGAAGGAATTTCTCCCTTCAACCACTGCAATCTTAAATGGACCAAACTAAAGATGATCAAATTTTCCATGTTTTCCAGCATCGTCTCTTCTAGCTTCGCACTTTAGAACTAAATCTCCAGGAAGAAATTCTATATCTTTGGTTTTCTTATCAAAGATATCCTTCATTTTATCTTGATATCTTTGATGTTTTTCATTAACTTCTTCCCTAGTGTGTTGGACCTCAATTATTTGATTGATTCTTCTTTTCAAGTCTGTTGGTTCTTCATTGGCATCCCGCCATAATTTCATCACATGAAGAGAAAGATTAATAGGTAAAATAAGATTTGTTCCATAAATCAATTGAAAAGGTGACATGCCTATTGATTTCTTGGTGTTGATTTTGTTTTCCCATAGAGCATATTTTAAATGTATATGCCAAGATTTTTTTATTTTATGTCATCACTTTCTTAATTATTCTCATTAAACTTTTTGATTTGGATTATTTTCGGCACGAAGTGAGAGTGGAGATATAATAAAGAAATGCACAGAGATATTGCAGATATTCAATAATATAACAGAAATGTATCAGAGATGCAACCATAAACACAGATATACAGTAATACATGATTTCTATTAATCAAAGAAATGTACAGAGACTGTAAAAATACAGAGTGAAAGACTCGTTAGAATGGTGGCAGCTTATCTCTAAGAAGAGATGTGACGGCTACTCGCATTCACAAGAAGATGATTACAATGAGGCTCTAAAGGCCTTTTTACAATAAACGGGAATGCCAAAAGTCCTAGACATCCAAAAAACTAACCCTAGGATATGAAGCGCCAAAAGTCATGTGGGCCCCGTTTGGGTAAGTGAGTACATCAACTTCCCGGGGTCGTAACTTTTGCATACGATCTCCGTTTTAGGCATGTGATAGCTCGTTGGAAAGGTATCGTCGAGGAGATTCATTTTGGGGGCTCAATCATGCCTTTTACTATAATTGAGAACCTTGATCTAGAAAAAACTTCATTTGGACCCTCAAAATGGCCCCGGAAGTTAAAACCTGCTAAAAATAGTAAATTGCCAAAATTGTCAGAAAGTCATTTTGAGCCATTTGAAAAAGGTGGGTGGCCACCGATATCCACCTAGATCACTTTTGTTAGAATATTCTGCTAGTCCATTCCCTCGAGGATAAAAGGTTGTAGAATGACTCAAAATAATATTATATTTATGAAAAACGTTTATCATAGAAACATATTTAAAATCGTGTGCATTGTTTGTGATTATTTTTCTTGGACAACCAAATCTTGCTAAAATATTTTCTTCCAAGAAATTTATTACCACTGAGTTTGTAGCATTCCTGGTTGGAATAGCTTCTACCCACTTAGAAAAATAATCAGTGGAAGTTAAGATCCATTTGTTTTGGGCACTGGATCGAGGGTAAATCTCTCTAATGAAATCTAGGCCCCATTGTTGGAAAGGAGCTTCAGCTTTGACATGGACTAAAGGTAAGGCAGGAAGGTTTTTCTTTCCAGCAAAGAGTTGGCATTGTCTGCAAGCTCTAACCCTTGCATATACATCAATGAACAATTTTGACCAATAATGTAATTCCCTTAGGATATTATATGTTATTTCTCTCCAAGCATGGTGTCCTCCACATATTCCTTTGCGAAATTATTCAATAACACCTTTTGTTTCAGACTATGTTAGACAACTTAATAAGAAACTTAAAGGATCTTTCCAATATAGCTTTCCATCAATAATGAAATATTTGATTGCCTGTAATTTTAACGTTCTTCCCTTTGCAGGGGTCATATCAGCAAGGCATTGAAGAGTGAGAATGTATGACACTATGTTTTTATACTAAGGGAACAAAGAGAATTGGTCATCTATATGAGTTGTTTCCACTTGATCATCAAGTTAATCAATATCTGGTAGAGGATTTTCATAATCAAAGTGATTTATTTCGAGAGATTTAAGATTAGATTCAACAAGTAGTTTTGCTAAACTCTGTCCTTTTACTAATTTGGTTGGTTTGATTTTTGGATCATATTCTTGAATTTTTTCCAACCATTTTCCTCTTTTGCGATCACTATCAGGATGAATAAAGATGTCTTTGAATGTACTAGTGGGTACATATGCTATCACTTTGGAATGTAATACATATGTCCTGAAAGATTTAAGTTCTTTAACCATAGCATAAGCCTATTTTTCTAAAATATCATATTTCAACTTTTCATCTATAAGGATTTTACTAAAAAAGGAAATAGGTTGTTCAAGTCCATCATTATTTTTTTGTAAAAGAACTGCTGGAATTGTATGTTTGGATGCAAAAGCAAATATTAAAAACTCCTTCGAATAATATGGACTTACCAACATTGGTGCTTCTCCTATGACATTTTTGACTCGTTGAAAAAATACCTTAGATTATGTTGTCCATTTCACCTCGTTATATTTCTTCAACATATCTATGACCAGTTTAATAATTTCAACAAAGTTTGGAATGAATCTTCTCAAGAAATTGATTCTTCCTAAGAATGACTGGATCTCTTTTTTGTTTCTTGGTATATTAATCTTATCAATGGATTCAACTCTTTTTGGATCAACTTTAATCCCATATTTTGATACAATATGACCTAACATCTTCCCTTCTTGCATAGCAAAATGAGATTTCTTGAGATTTAGAGACAAACCAATTTTTCTCCATTTATCAAAAGTTTTTCTGAGGTGTTTCAAATTTTCTACATTAGAATTGGAAACATATGTCAGATCATACAAATAAATAACAACAAATTTGTCTCTCTAACCAACAAAAGCTATATCCATGGCTCTTCGAAAAGTTGCACCTGAATTCATCAAACCAAATGACATTTTATCATACATAAAAGTTCCCCATGGAATAGTAAATACAATTTTTTCTTTATCATCCTCATGGACAACTATTTGATTATACCCTGAAAAACCATCAATCATAGAAATTCTATTTTCCCCAACTACCCTTTCAAGAATATTATCCATTTTCGGAAGAGGGTAATTATATTTTAACGAAGATTGATTTAGATTTCTAAAATATACACATAATCTTATCTCCCCATTTTTCTTTCTAACTGGAACTAGATTAGCTACCCATTCACAGTATATAAGAGGCACAATAATTTTTGCATCAAGAAGTTTCTTAACCTCCCTTTCTATTACAGGCAAAAGAATAGGATTAATCTGTCTAATGTTTTGTTTGAAAGGATTCACACCTAGTTATAAAGGAATCTTATGCTCTATAATAGAAGTATCATAAGTTTTCAGATCTTCATAGGACCATGAAAAAACATCTTTATATTCCTTAAACAATTATGCATATTTTTTCTTCTGTTCAATGGGAAGATATTTAGACAACTTTACAAGATTTGGAATTTCATTAGAACCATAATTACAATCTTCAACTTCTTTTGGTTGAGGCTGTAAGGTAGATTTCAAAGGGATATCATTTTGATCAAACAATCTTTCTAAAGGAATAAGCCCTTTTGGAATTTGATTGTTTTTTAATAGAAGAATTTTATGATTTGCAATTTTGTCTTTAAAATTATCTTAGAGTTTCTACTTCTTGCATAATCCAAGCTGGATCATTTTGATTCTATTGATCAATATGTCTTTTAGAAAATTCATCCACCCTTTCAAGAAATTGCTTTATATGTTCATCATCCTCAAATATTTGCCAATAGTGAACATTATCAGGTATTGAAAGTTTATGTCTCATTTCAATATGATATTTCAATTTAAAAACAATAGGTGGTATGAAAGTACTTGCAACTTTAGCCAACAAATCAACTTGTTGATTATGCAATCTTCGAATAGCATGAATGTTAAAATATAGGAAAATGTTTTCAATCAAATCCCACGCACAATTTTGGTAGGATCTCATTCTAGGATGTTTAGCTTGATATTCTTGTCTTACCTATTTAACAATAATCTAAGTATCTCCATATACAATTAAGTGTTGAATCTTGAGCTTTCAACAACTTCTAATCCTAAAATCAAAGCTTCATATTCACATAAATTATTTGTATAATCAATATTAAAATGCATTCTATAAGAAAATGGAATGTAATACTCATCATTTGGTGCCACAAATAATAATTCAGCTCTTTCTCCTTCCCATGGAGAGGCACCATTGAAATACATTTTTTGCATTTCTTCTCTAATATTTAAATTTTCCTCAGAATTTTTAATGTTTTCATTCTCATTCTCTGTACAAGTTTCAAAATCATCATCAATAGATAATATACAAATTCCTAAATCCTGGTCAACAACATAGACTGGATAATTATTAGGATTTTTTGAATCACTAACTGTATAAGCCGGTCTTGTCTCTCTAAACAATCTTATAAATTTCCCACAAAAAATAGGAATCGTGGCATACGTCATATCTAACTGTATTGATCCTCCTAGATTAGCACCCCAAGATCTTGATAAAAGCATGACATACTTTGTAGGTACATCAACTACTACCACGTCCATAAGAACAATTTTGACTGGGAGTTGGGACAAATTTACAACTAAATCCTTTATCATACCCAAACACTTAGCTTTCCTAGAATCAAAAGAATATAGTTCTTGATAAGGTCTGGTAATTTTCAAGCCCAATTTATCCATTATTATCTTTGGCATCAGATTGTGTGAAGCACATGAGTCTAGCATACAATTATGTAGAAAATGATCATGTATAGTAAGAGTGATATAAAATGGAGCCACATAATCTTTATCATTTTCAATATGAGGCCCAAAATTGTTGGACACTCATCCTGCAAAGTAATAACATCATCTTGACTCTTTGAATCTGAAAATTTTATGAATTTCGAAATGTGTTTCTTATATAACGTATTCTTAGCGAGTTCTATCAAAGGTACTGGAATCTTAATTTTATTTAGTTAATTTTCCATATTAAAAGTGCTAACTATTTTTTCTAACTTTTTAGTCTGCACTTCTTCTTTCTTTTCCAATGTTTTAGTTTTTGTGTCCTTTGTTTCAACCTATTTTGTTTGAACTAATGATGTTTCGATTGATGGTTTTAAGACTATAGCTTCATTTCCTTTATTTCGCAATAAAACCTTTTTTGGTTGATTTGTAGCAGTTGTTTTATCTTTTGGCCTTAAACCATATTTATTATGTAACTCAACCAATATCGAATCAGTAAGAACTTTGTATTGCGAGGTAGGCTCATCAAAGTTATTAATACTTTCTTCATCAAGTAGTTGTCCAAAACCTACATACAATTCATAATCTTGTTGGGTTAGATGAGGATATCTGTCATCATCATTGAGTAAATTCATTTCCTAATCTAATTCATTGTATTCATGTACTTCATCTCCTTGTATTAAATTCACAATTTTGAAAGGAGCTTGAACTTTCTAATCCTCGTTCTTAAGTGGTCTCTGTTGAAATTGAGGATTTGTATTGAGGTTTTTCATAAATTGATTTGGATTCCTATCATAAGGGTCAGGTTTGGATTTCTCCATCTCTATCTTGAATAACTTATTGGACAAGTCTTTAATTATCTTATCCATTTCCTCTATTTTCTCGTCCTGTGCATTCCTCCCTGAACCTGAAGGTCCTCCATGTTCCCTAAACTTTCTAGTTTCCCTAATTCCAACTTCAACCTTTGTTTTTAGTTTTCTTGATGCCATCATATTAGATTTTATTTCAATAGAATCATATTGCATCTCGATTAATGTTGTAGCTCTTCTCTCCCTTAAACGTAATGCAAAATCAGAGTCAAATTCCCTTGCAAAAGTAATTTTTGCAGCTGGTTGGGATGGCTTAGCTTCAGTTGGGATATTGCTATAGAGCTTATTAAATATTTGAATAAATTCAAAATCTGTTTCAGAAGGATTTTTTCTTAAAGCACCAAATTCAGTCAAATAATATAAATGGTCTTTTTTCTCACCCCATTGTCTTAAGAAAGCAGTTTCTAATTCATCATAAGTTGTTATGGAATATGTAGGAAGCCCCCTAAAACAATTTTTGACTTGACCCTCAAAATTTTGTACAAAAAATATCATGTAAACATCTTCATATTCAATGCCAAGTATATCGACAAATTGATCAAAGAATTCCATATGTTCAATGGTTGTTAAATCCCTTTCCCCAGTAAATTTAGGTAAGGTTTTCATATAGTTATCAGGTGAATCATGCAAAATTCCAGAAAGGGATAAAGGAGCATATCTAGAAGATTCTTTGGCAAATATCCTCGGGGGAGGTGGTGGTGGATTTACTTTTCCACCACATCCACTACCTCCACCTCCTACACCAACCATTGTAGATTTTGGAGATGAGATACAAGGACTATAATGAAGATTATCAAAGATTTCAAAAGATTGTTGCACTAAGTCTTTAATTGATTTAGGGAGGTAATAATGAAGACCTTCTATATAATCAAAAGGTGATGGATCTCGTGATATAGATGAATAGTCAAATTCATAAGAGAAATGAAAACTAGTACTTGGTCCTTCAGATCAACCTGATGAGTAGATGGGAGAAATATGAGAGGAACCTAAATATAAAAGGTATTCTTCTGTATTTGCAGGGGTAGAAACCCTTACTTCAGGAAGACTAAGGATAGGTTGAGTGTAAATGAAGATAGGCACTAAGGATTCTTCCTTAATCTTGCTGTCATAAATTCCTACATAAGAAAAATGTGTATTTTGAAAATTTTCACCCTTTAAGTCATATAATTTTACTTCAAGGATCTCAATCTCTAGATTTTCTAACTTAACTTCTGGAATACTAGTTGAGGCTTCAGTGGAAGGATATTTAATTTGATGTGTTTCTTTAAAATCAACTAAACCTATTTCTTCCGCTGAAATCTTAACCTTAACTTGAGAATATTTTGGTTGATAAAACTTACCTACTGATGTAGAAGTCCACCTTAGATATCCTTTAGGTTTGAGAAATTTTTTAGGATCTGAGATAGGTGTGGTTTGCTTCTTATCTGGGTTCTGTTTGGTATTATTTCTTCTGAATGCCAACTTTACAAAAATGGAGTCGTCAGGTGACAATCAAAAAGAGCCTAAATGTATTTCTGATTCATGTTCACCCTCAAGAACCAAAACTAATATTTTTCAAACTCCCAGGGAAAAATAACTTCGTGTCTTCGTTCCCCGACAATGGCACCAAAAAATATGTTGTTCCTCAGATTTATTTTGGGCTCACAGAACAATGTCATGCATCCAAATTTAATAATATTTACTTTCACAGTGTCTTTCTACCTTCATCTTAGAATGAAACTTCAATACTCTAATAATTTAGAAATACATAGGCAATATCTCTTCCCTTGAGGTTTTTATCAATAATCAAGAGATGGAAAGAATAATTATAGCAAACAAAATTGACAAAAAAAGCAAGGTGTCCAATGTTGATAAATCTTACCTTATTTGCAATAGAAGAAATATGAAATGTATGTCTAAAACATGAATTAAGATGAGAACATATATACAGATACATGTCTTGTTTCACTTACAGTAAAACAAAGGAAAAGCTATACCTGAATAGGAATCTAATTAAGTGAACCAAAGTAGATGTATTACTAAATTGCAGTCATTCATTCCTTAAATACCATAGAATGAAGAGGATGAATTATGCTAAAGTAGCAACACATAGAAAACACTTAACTTAAAGAAATGAGAAGTAGAATCTATGTCTTCCTGTAGGAATTTGTATTAAAAAGTCTCTGTTTACATCAGGCAAGAAAACTCCTTCCTCATATCTCAAATGTGTTTATTTATACACTTTTTCCTTAACCAAAATCAATTAGACTTCCACACTTATAGATCTTAAAATAGAATAAAATATTTTAAATCCTAGGCTAACTGAATATTACAAAATATTTGAACATCTTTCTTTCTTATGGAAACTTCATCGCTTGCTGACTGTTTGAAGGATTATCTCTTTATTTTTTTTCTCATAGATGTAGTTGTCTTCTGTTGATCCTTGTATTGAGTGTGCAATTTTAATAATGCAACTACGAAATTGGGGGGCTCTGTATTAACATTTAACTCAAAGTTAAATGCCTTTTTATGTACCAATGGTAAATTTATTTGAACTCTGACTGTAGCTTGCTAAGTAATATGACACTGTAAATTGTGCTTAACCAGGAAATGGTTTAAAATATGCAAATTAACTTGAGTCATTTGTTGAATTTTGGCTTTATCCTTTTATCTAATCTTCTTGAACTCTTCTCTATTTTCATTTACATTAAGAGTCCCAATTATTGAATGCACATCACCAAGGTCAATCTCATATATTTCTACGTCTACAATGAGTAAGGAATTTAAACATGTTGCTTTGGCTTTTTTGGAAAATATTTTACTTTCTTCTAGGTTGGTTTCCCATGTCTTTATTTCCATTTCACTCTTCTACTTGTTTGATATGTTGTTCATGAATTTGTTGGACCTGAATTAGTTCATAATTAACTCTTTCCCTAATAACTATTTATGTTTGTTTCAAATCATTTTGCAACTACTTAATTAAAATATTATGTTGGTCAGTCTTTTCTCTTAAATTTTCTACAGAGCACAAGTTTGTTGTTGCAAAGGATCCCAAAGAGTCATCTACCTATTTTGCAAATTTAGGGTCACTGTGTCCCTGACCATCAAATATCATCCTCTGCCTTCTGGTGATTATACCTCCTTTATTATGAATTTCTCTTTGCACAATGGCTTTCCTCTTTTTGTTGAAGAAGAAATCTAATGAAGGAATTTCTTCTGGCTCAATAGGAGTGATATCTTCAACATTTACTACCTATGTACCATGTATCTCAAATATTTATGCAAGAGGAGTTAAATATGGGATGGGGGATGTAAGTGCAATAGATTCCCCCTGAGCAGCAACATCCTTTAAAGGATTTTCAATGTTTGAATTCATTTGAGGGAAAACATGTCCATGCTTCATAAAAGCTTCAAACATTGCTAATGTTTCTTGTAAGGTCTTACCTGGTAGAGTTGGTTCCTTCATTGTTGTATCCTTTGATGATGTCTCTGGTGTTTTTTCATCTTTTTTTGTTTTTACCTCAGGAAAATCATGTTTCCTGGGATTGGATGATGGTAGCACTTCTGAAGTTGGATTACCATTATGAGTAAGACTTTGCTATGCTTGTAAATTATTTGGCAAACAACTCCTCCTGTGCTTTTGGAAATTAAGAAAATAGGATTGTTCTTTGTCAGGAAGATTATGGATCTTGGATAGAAATTCATCATATAACTTTGCTCTTCTAAAAAAATCATCAAATGGAGATTCTTCATGAAAGTAAATTTTCATGCCGAACTGAGCCAGATGATTTTCAACCACCTTATGAGGGTCATGTCTTTTGAATTCAATAGAATATAATACAATATATTCTAAATCCGAAGCTTCAACCTTGGGATGTCCAAAATATAACAAGGAATATTCACCAACTTGTATGGGATAAGTTGGCCATACCCTCTTTTGTGATTCCTTCAATTCTTTTCTTATGCCAGCAGAAACTGTTTGGTATGCTACTTCCTTGCAAATGAGTATATATGGAAAAAACTTTGGTAAAGCATGAGGATATGAGAAACAACCATACACTCTCATATAAGAAAATCTCTCCTCGATATACCAGTCTGGAATTGTTCCTAAATTTCCCATGATTTTCTCATAAATCCTAGAAGGAGGGTTTCCATATAGAGTCTCGTGAATCAGAATGATAACATTATGGAAAATTTCATAAAAATGATATTTTTTCATTTTCCTCCCATAGTTTGGAATGATAGATGTGTATTGGCTTAGACGTTTTTGGAGTCCAACTCCAATTCATCAAAGGGAAAGGGCTTTTGTAACAAATAAAATCCATAATATATGATGACTATAAAAAGGAGATGGTTCCCCTTTAGACCTTTGACTTGTATAAACCCCTATTTGTTTGACCAAGTTATCAACCAACAAATTTCCCCAATTAAAAGTAAAACCTTTTGCAACTTCATGAATAATAGGGATCCAATCTATAGTTAAATGTGAAAGGTTTTTCTTTCCATAGAGTCTACAAAGCATAATATCTATGTACATGATATGTGCATCGCAAGAAGTTGTAGAATATATACCATGACTATCTGCTTTAATTTTTTTTCATTTCCCCACCAAGTTTTAACTATATCATGGACACTTCTGTCATAATCTATACATTCATCTTTCTCAAACTTCTTCACAAATTCTGCAACATATTTGGGATTACTGGACAATTTATACATTACTTGGATATCTTCGGGTCGAAACGAGCCAACAATAGTCCTTTGATGGTTGTAGATGGTTCTAGTTGGTATATCCACATGCTCCAGAGCCCAACATATCATGTCTCTATAGGGAAACCTTATGTAATTCAGGCTTGGCGACCTCCTTGAGATTTTTTATATTTAGAACATATTCTTCCTCGTTTCCATCATCATAAATTGTGAACTGCTCTTCCTCGAGGATTTCATAAACTTGCACCCAAGGTTTGTTGCTTCTTGTTAAACGAGTAGTAGTATCTAAATATAGGTCAGAATTTGGGTTTGGTTCCTCTCGAGATTGGTCTTGGACCTTCCTTTTTGCTCCCCTGCGAGGTGCCATGACTTCTTGCTGACAATATTCACCCCTATAAGAAAATAAAACTTGTGAATGCGAATGCAGAGACAAGGTAGAATTTTCAATGCGAATATAGAAATGAGATAGAGTTCAAATATTTTATCAAATCATAATTAAACACGCCATTAATTCTACATTTAATATCTCTCATTTGAACTATAGGGTCATAATGCTAAAAATATGGTAAATTTATTACCTCACGGTGGAAACCTTTATACGAATATCTTACCCTAATCACATTTAATTATCGTTAATAATCTAGATAAGTAAAAATAAGTACTCTGACACTTCGGGAATTCATGGCTATTGAATAGAGAATGTTAAAATTATCCTGAAGGCTGGAATCACGAAGTGATTACTTACTCTTAATCAAAATTTATTAGTCCTTACTTATCCTTTAATCTCCAACACTTCGGTACTTCGTTAGTGTGGACCTTCGACACTTCGATACTTCTTGGATTCATTGATAATATGATATCTCGAAGAACAGTCTCCCATAGTGATGTGACGGTATGTCGTCACATGTGATGACATGTCGTAAGAACATGGGTGACGTGTCATCTTGAAATGTGTGAATTATGTATCCTAAAATTCCTAAAGTAAGTGCCACGTGTCTCCATGTGTAATGAATGCCATGTGGTATAGGACACGTCAGTTGAGTATTTCCCTTATGAATGTGTATTTCGTAACTTCGAGGCTCCAGAGTTTTGTGACTTTGGGACTAAAAGGTTCAACATTGAGTTTGAAATCCCAAAGCGCGAAGTCTCGAATAAAATATTCTAGGGAGAAGATATAACATTGAATTGATTTCGAGCTTCGGGAATTTCAGGAATTTAGGATAAATTGAAACAAAGTCTTCAAATAATGTCGAAGGATGAAATCCCAGAGTGGAACCATGAACATGAACACTGCATGAAATAAACATTGTGCAACTGCATATCCTCGAAATCCCATGAATCGTCGATGTTAATAAGCATCAGGATTGACGATTTAGAATGGATCTGCCCTGTCAAAACACAACAACAAATTTTATTAGTGTATAAAATAGAAATCCTAAAGAAATTTTTTATTGATTAACGACAAAATTGGGAATAATTTAAGAAATGATTTGAAATTTGAATTTTTATTCCAAATTTTGACTTATGTTCTAACAAGTATAATGGTCACACCCACCACATAATGTGCAGGGGGATTATGTTCAAAGGTTGTTGTTATTTCCTTGTTTTTTCTAGTTATTATTATTGCCAATGTCTTGGTTCTGATCAATAACATTATCATTTCCCCCAATTTGAGTATTTTGGTTTCGATGGTTGCCCCTATGTTCCTTGGTTGGATTTTTATTTCTTCTTACCCTTCTTCTTAGTATTATTCTATTGAGTGGTAGGATTAACCCTATTCATTTATTCAAATGCTTGAACTGGATGTACTGGCAAAGGTTGGACAAAGTTTACCCCAATATGTTGTTGGGCCTGTGGTGGCGTAACATTGGGTGGTGAAGAATGAAGGAATGATTAGTAAGGTTTGTTCTACTATGGAGTCCCATACTAATTGTATGGCGTTGATGCCTCTCCATTGCATTTTTTATTGAATGAAGACCCATGTGTATATGAGGGAATCAACATACCTTGATGTGGCATGGGGTTCCAAAGGTGTACTAGGTTATTCCCCCCAACCATTGAAGGATGGGGATTTTGCGGTGTACTTATGGGCACATAGATGATAGGACATGCCAATAGTAGCTGGTTGGTAAAAGGGGGGGCATCCATAAGGAAAACCGTAGTGATTGGTACCATAAGAGGGTGAGGGTCCACCATATGGGTTGGAGTGAGTCATGGACCCAATAAAATCGTCAGTAGAGTGGGAATTCCTGGGATTTTCCTGACTGAATGGATGAAGTTGAGGGGAATTTGGGAGTATTGTGTATAGATAGTTGAACTGAGAGTAAATCAAGTCAAAGTGTTGGGATTTGGTAATGTCCTATTCTTCACTTTGAGGGATGGCAGTGGGAGGCCTCCTTGATGTCGAGAATGCCAGGGTGCCAATGGGTCCCCTATGGTTCTATGCTAGTAGTGATTGTGTGAAATTTATAAGTGAAGGTGCTAACTTGTGTTTTTTAAAATGAAATGGCATAATCAAAGAAAAAAAATCAAATGATTTTTAATCAATGAACATGGGCATAAGGAATCAATTTTTATATTAAATGTTTTTGATATGATGGGATCTTTCCATGCAAGGGAGTGGAAAAATAAAAAGAACATTTCTGAAAAGACCTAGTGTCCTTCCTCTCAAAATGTCACTTGACCTTCCAATAACTTCAACAATGGGGAATGAACCCAATGTAAGAAGGATAGTGAAGGTAATAAAGGATTGGTTATACTGTACTAGAGGCATGTCTTGAAGGAAATAAAGATATTTCCCAATAGTCATTCAACATTTAATCTAGGTGCAGTTGCAACCCACAACCAAGACCTCTATAGAAATCCTAGGTTTTAGCCACTAGGTTACCTCCTTCAAGTGTGGGTAGGGGACTCTTAGCCTCAAAAAGTGAGCATGGGATGGAGCTTGACAAGAGCTAGGTGGATCACGCATACTTGGAGGAACCAACTGGACCTAAGCCTCCCTTCATGGGTATCTTTTTGCCTTGGTGTAACACACTTGAGGTGAAGGATTTTAAAGCACCCTAGAAATTCAACTGCTAAATTTCAAATGAAAAGAGATGAAAGGGGGTTACTTGGGTGCCTAACCCCAAAATACTAACCTGTACTAAAATATTGTTTTATGGCCTCGCAATGGAGGATTTTAGTGGGTTCTTTAGAGTTCTATTCTTAAAATTTTGGATTGGGGTCATGAACCAGTCTGTTTTCTTAAGGGTGTGATGAAGGATATCATAAAAATGCCTTAGGTTTTTTATTCTCCAATATCACTTTTGGGCACAACGGGAAGAGAATATTCAACCAAGTTGGATTTCTGAATCCTTTGTGTGTGCAAGCATAAGTGTGAAAATATCTATGTGTGTGATTGGAACACGTGGACTTCATGGGGTCCATTACTTCCTCCTAATTAATCATTATATGTAATTTTCAACCTTGCAAATAAATGGAAATTTGCGTGAAAAACAAAACTAGTCCTTTCAAAATACAAACATTTGGGGTCCTTTCAAATCTTTTAAATCCTTAAGTATTTTTGTGTCTGCAATTATTTTAAGAAAAATGAAACTAGCCTAATTTACAAAATATATGGACAATGGTGGTCATGTCCATCCTTTAAACTTCATAGTTTCAAATTTCCAAATAAAAACATGAAGGTGTGCATATATGGAGTGTGTTACTCCAACTAATTAATTTCCTAAATGTTGGTTTAATTATAATGGGGATGAAGAGATATTCAACTTTTTTGATCGACCAGGATCACCCTAAGGTGCGAGGTAGAGAGCATACTAAGTTGGGAAGATTCACTCCTAGTCCCATAAAATCTAAGTGATGAAATGAAAATATCTAGTTAATAGTTCACGTGCCTTTTAAAAATTTGTCCATGAGGCAAGGGAAAGAATAATGGTTCTTTTTAACCTCCCTACCAAGTTAAGTTGACTATACACTTATGCAAGAATGAACCAAAAAATGATTTATGAGTGTTACAAAGTGCATAAAAAAATAAACCTTATTACCTATATGTAGATTGATACAAAAATCAATCAAAATATTGCGGGAAAGGTGATCAACATGGGTTAGTTTGATGATAGAAGCACAGATATCGTAGACAAATAATTTCACATTTGCGAAATTTGTGTAGCTCTATGTCTATTCTATCAAAAGTTGCACAGATTCTTGCACTGTAGAAAGATAAATTCCACTTGGTTGAAGGCCTAAAAATATGATTTAAGACCGTAGGTATGTTGGTTTGGCATCCTGCAAAAGCAATTAAATGAGTGGGAAAGTTCCGGAACATCCTAGGCAAGGTGAACTATAAATTAGAAACAGAAACTTATATAGTTAGAAATTGATAGTGGAATCACCAATTTGTTTGGTTTATTTTCCCACGTAGGTGAGAAAAAACAACCTTGGATATAGCTAGGATGAAAGTTATACAATAGGTAAGTGCTTAGAGTTAGTTCATAAGCAAGAATAAAGAAAAGGAAATAAGTGGATGTGAAAATTACAATAAAAACTAAACGAAGATCAATGATGATCATATACCAATGAAAAAACTTTATTGTTACACCATAGAGGATGAGTGAGTGAAAATGGAATCTCCCTTCCTCCTCTAAAGGGTTCTTTTGTTCCTTGGAATTCTCCTCTCTCTCTAACAAATAAGAGTGAAGGATATCTTCATGGGAAGAGTCCCAAACACTAGCTAGTGGCTATTTTTTCTTAAAATGATGGCTTGAGAATGTGGATGTCAAGGATCATTTAGGTAGCATACTCCTGCTTGATCTTCTCTTGTTTGAATGCTTCTCCACAAATCTTATTTATAGACCAACTTCAAGCTCCATTAAATCTAGTTCCAAGTGTGAATGGTGCACTTTTGGTTGTGGATCCCCATGCATTGAAGAGACATTGAGCCACTGAAGTACCAACCTTCAATGGGTATGGAGGTCGATGATTCCTGGTATCTCATCCACGAAGTACCCTTGATGGGAATGTTGACATTTATTGCACCGAATGTGGTTGAGATTTCACTTCGGGTTGATTTGTGCAACTTTCAAAGGAAAAACCACATTGGCTCACACATATTGTGCAATATCAATACTGTGAAGTCACACAAATGCATTAAAAAACCACTTATATAGTTTTGGTGCTTTGTTGAGGGTGTTGTATTATTGCCATGGAATAGTACCTTGTTATGTTGTACTTATGAATCTTCTGGTGATCACCTACATAACTTTGTAAGCAACTTTTAGGTGATAACAATGTTTTAATATTATATTTTAATTTATTTTGTCCTAAAAATTATATACAATTTTTCCCCTAGTTGTGAACATGTTGAGAGGAAAAAATGATACTTCAACAATACACAACAAAAAATTAGAACAAATATTTGGGATACTATTGGATGTTTAATATTTAAAGGAGAACTTCTATTTTTTCACTTTGCGTTAACATGAAAAAGAAGTGTTGTAGTCTAAACATGCTAAGAATTGGTCATTTTCCCATGGCTAAAAATAATGGGAATGGAAAATGACATTTTGACCTGAAATCTAACAAAAATAATTTTGGATTGATGAAATTATAGATATCAAATGTTAACATTGCACAATATAGCATCAATAGAGATAATTGAGCTTGTACTAAATCCATTTCTACATTAAAAATGACTTTTATCAATATACAATTCCAATTTTGGTGAATATACTTTAGATAATGTATTTTGTTCATGATATTTTTCATATTCTTTTTATCCACTTTTCACTTAATAATGAATGAATTCTTTGTTTATCTTCTAAAACCACCATCAATTTGATTTCTCAAACCATGCTTATATTGGATTAGGTTTCCTTCTCCCTCTTCCTTCTAAAATATGGATATCCATAATAAATTAGAATACACCCCAATTACCACACACACACACACACACACATATATTGGTTGATATTTTTTTTATTTTTTTTGTAAGTTATGTTTGTATTACCTGCTATAGAAAATTGTTTATAAAAAAATACTATTCACTGGAGCGTAAGTCGTTATTGTTGGAAACCAACTCCGCTCCAGTTTATTGTTCACAAGTGTACTACCTATAAGACCTGGAAAAAAAAAGACAGTGTCGAGTGGCCTTGATGATATATGACTAGTTGGCGTATT
>ML848061.1:21984-34089 GCA_009831015.1 Picea engelmannii | reverse complement strand
GTCGGGAACATATCGTGACCGTCGGATTGCCTAACTACAAATGCATACTAATGCATACTAAAGAAACACACTTTTACCTAACGACATATTAGACCAAGTAGATCTTAACTAACTCCTAAGTGTCTAAATATCCTAACATTGGACTCTATTGCAATTACATGTTTATTTGTTTCTTCATTTATATTAAAACATTAAACATTGTTAATTTGACATATGCAATGTTTATTTGTTTTTAACTTATACTAAAACAATGTCTATTTGACATTTTGGGTTGTATTTGAAAATTTAATAACATTTACATTCAAACTTTAAATAAAAATCAGTATAACATTTCAAATTCCTTTAGGTTTTACACTTATTTATTTTCTAATCATATATATAATATTTTTTATTGAATATATGTAATTATTTTTAAAATATTATTATTATTGTTTATATTTTAATAATACAAAAAGTGTGTATGCATTTTTTTAATAATGGAGCACCTATCGAGACTGGAGCATCTATAGAGATTGGAGTATTTTTTAATAATATTACTATCAAGAGTGGAGCACCTATCGAGACTACTAAGAACAACAATTTTTGTGGTATCTATCACACTCTTACTAAATGCATCTCCAAGATTTTTATCCAAGATATGCAAACCTCTTCCCAAGTCTTAGATATCCAGGTTATTCTTATGGAAATTGTTGGTGATGCTACAAAAACCAAGAAACAAAGCTATACTATAACAAAAAATTTATGCTTATTGCTTTACTTTTCACTATGTCCAATAATTATTCATTTTCCTAGGATGACATAGTACTTTGGAATTATAGAGGTACTGGAGTTTAACCTAAGGGTAATCAATTCTCATATAAGGTTATGCTCACCACAATCATGATGTTATGTAATTTGGGTTTTTTATTATCAAGGGTGGGACACCTATTAATATTTCTAAGAAAAACAATTTTTTTGGTGTCTATCACAATATTACTAAATTAATATCCAAGATTGTCGTGCAAGAGATCCAAACCACTTTCCAAATATTCTCATGGAAATTGTAGGTGATTCTACAAAAGGCAAGTAACAAACCTCTACAATAAACACAAATTTATGTTTATTTCTTTACTTTGCACTATGTCCAAGAATTATTCGTTTTCCTAGGATGACATAGAATTCCTAGGATGACATGATACTCTAGAATTATAGAGCTATTGGATTTTAACCTAAGGGATATCATTTTTTGCATAAGGTTGTTCTTGTTTTAATCATGACGTTATGTTATTTAATATTCACATAATTAATGCATTTTCAATGTGACATCTTATGCACAGTGAATTGAACAAAGAACTTGCATTTCCCTATTGGAAAATCTTTTCATATCCTCCATATGGCTCAATTGATATTCTTTTTCATACATGAAACATTAATGTGTGTAATGTAATTATTCTAGAGTGCCAACCAACCAGCCAATATATTCCTCGTTACAAAAGGAATGGATAGTGGAAGAGAGGAATCAAACCTTCCTTGAGTCCTCGAAGCAATGACAGAGGAGCTTTGTTGAACCAAAGGGAGCTTCATGATACATTGCACACAATGGAGTTTTGTTGGAGAAAGAGGACCTTCACCCCAACATTTGTTGCTTTGTCGCCTTCAAGCTTGATATTTATGTGTGATAGAAAATTATAAAAACAAGGGAGGGATCATGGTGTCTCCTCTTCTTCAACACTAAGCAACCCATGTCTCAGCTTCGTCTACTCAAATATTCAATATCACAAAAATAGGGATAGGGACAAGAACACAGAAATAAACAAATTAGTTCAAATTTCAAACATAGTAGTTTAGGAAGGGATGGAAGCATTAATAGTATGCATGTGCACCACCCCACATTAATTCCTTATCATCTACATAGGAGCGATCTAGGATTCCATGGAACCTATTATGATCCAACACCTTTAAAATGATAAAAATTCAATGAATACAGTCCACTTCTAGGGGGGAAACTCATTTTACAATATATCCAATTCAGAAGACAAGATGAGATGAGATAATATGATACTAATACTAGGTCTCCTTGGTGTGTGTGTGTGAGATAGAGAGAGAGAGAGAGAGAGACAAAGGGTAGAATGAAGGGTTCTAGCCTACATACAAATATAATACCAAAAAAGTAATAATTCAATATCTATGGCTTAATAAGGGGTTTTACACATAACATGGGGCTTTGTCTAGGGATTAACATGCCTCTCCCCTTCAAACAAGTGTTGTCCTCAACATTTTGACTAATCACACATGTTTTTGCATGAAGAACTCATCTTCCCATGTTGTCTCTTCCACTAGTGGGTTCTTTCATTTGATGAGGTACTTAGTAATTTCTCGATTTCTCATCTCCTTAATCCTTGTTTCAAGGATTGTTTCTTATTCTAGTTTGATTTTTCCTTCTTCATTGATATCTAGTAAAATAGTTTGGACTGAGATCTTATTGTTGATTACCTTCTTTAAGCAAGAGACATGGAAGATTGGATGTACGTGTGAAGATGGAGGCAACTCCAATTTGTAATCCATACTTCCAATCCTTTACAAAACCTTATAGGGGCCATAATATTTGGGTGTTAATTTGTTGTCCTTGTTTTGTTGCTTTAGGGACATTTGTGTTGATGTTTGTAGCATCGAAGAAATAATTCCACACATGTCTAAGTGTTTGGACATGTGGAAGTCGTCCAAAGCCTTCTACTTTGGCAATTTACTTTAATTAAAGGAATTATTAAATTAAAGTGATTTTATCAATTATTTGAGTTTTATGTTATGGCATGTTAAAGTTATTAGCATTAGTGAATTAAATTTTAGCCATTGATCTCAAGTGAGGTGATATTTTATCTCAATTGTCAATCACTTTGGAGATTAGGGTTAGGTCATAACTCAATATTGTAAGAGCATAGCAAGGGTGAAGGAGGAGACACTTGATACTCTTCATTATAGAGTGAGATCAAATAAGGACTTTTTCTCAAGGAGATCTCAGATAGGTGGGGAAGGAATTTCATCTAGAGATCAGTATAGGTCAAAGAGAAGAGAGAAAAAGGGCAACCATAAGAAGATTTGAAAGATCAGAGCCAAAACATCAGTTATAGAGTTGTACACACTTCACAGTGAGGACATGTATGTGTGTATGCGTGCTACTGTGTAAGAAAGAGCATATGTGTGAAGGTTACAATGAGGAAAGGCGCATACAACTTCTAATACTTGATTGTATAGGATCATAAAACCAAGGAGGAGTTGCTAGGGTTTGCAGGTGTTGTCTATAGTTTTTTGTATTTCTATGTGGGAAATTTTCTTGGTAAGGGAGCCCTTGTAAGATTTGATATTATTCTAATGATTAGTTGATTTGAAGAGAAAAATATATTTGTGTATTGTGTATGAAATTTCATTTCCAATATTGCTTCCGCTATTTATTTGAGTTAATTGTTCTAGCAAGTGTATGTTGTTTTGTGAGATACTGATTTGATTTACAACAAGGAAATCATTAGATAACAAGATACCTAGGTGTCAGGATTAGAAAATTACAATGATATCAAAGAATTCACTCTGAGAAGGAGTTAGATTTCAAATCCATAGCAGTTAGAAGTAGATATTTCGAATCTCTAAGAATATCTCCACAGATCTATAACCAACAGTAAGAAATCAAGGGTTGGATTTCAGGGAAACAATTGTATAGTGGTAGAACTTGTTTTTTGCAGTCATACAGAGTTGTATGCGGGTTGCAGTAGCCAAAGTCGTGTACATGCGTGAGTTTTTGGAGCACAAGTCACATACATATGTGGGTTGCAGTGGTAATAGCCACATACATGATAGTGCAAGTCAGTACAGAGGTAGTTTCAACAAAAGGTTATTTCCAAGGTAGATTATCATATCTAAGGGATGGAAACAATAAGTTTAAGAGTTGAAGATAGGTTGGATGGAGTATCCAAATTATTATCTTGGAAAGAAAGGTTTACTTTTATTTTGAAGGAATATGATTTTTGGGAGATTGTGGAAAAAGTAGTTCCTCCACTAAACAATCCACAAAATTTGGGAATTCACCAGAAGAAGGAGAAAAAATCCCAGCAGGTAATCTTTGATGCAATGAAGGATCATTTGATTCCTGACTTATCCGAGAAGAAGATGACCAAGGATATGTTTGATGCTCTAGTAGGATTATTCCATAGTAATAACATGAATAGGAAGATGGTCTTGAGAAATAAACTCATATCTTTGCAAATGTCTATATCTAACAACAATATCAGCTATTTCATGAGGATCACTCGAGTACATGATCAACTTGTATATAATGGGGAGAAAGTGGATTACATAGAGCTCGTAAATGTGGCATTGAGTATTTTTCACAATTCATGGGAACCATTTTTCAAGGGACTCTACACTCAAGAAAAACTCCTAGATTGGCAGAGGCTTTGGGATGATTGTATCCAGAAAGAGACTAGGGAGGATTCTAAAGGAATCAAACAAGGAAGTTGTGATGAGAACTTGGACCTTTTTAATAAGACAAGGAAAGGCAAAGGGAAGGTTCCCAACAAGAAGGGTAATAATGATGGAGGTACATCACATCCAAGGAAGAAGAAGGGCTTGATTAGATAAAGTGCCTTGCATGCCACACAAGTCGTCATTATGCATCCTAGTGTCCAAAAAAGAAGAATGGAAGAGGAAAATTATAGTAGGTAGCAACATCTGTATAAAATTAGTTTGATGAGTTTGCTACAAAGTGAGAAAGGGATTTATCACTAGTTTCTTGCATTTCTACTAGCACAACCACCGAGAGTGTGTTATACTTGGATACTGGTGCAACAAGTCACATGACAGAAGCATGCGAGATATTCAACAATATAACACAGAAGGACTCAGGGATCCATGTGGATATTGGTGATGATTCCAAGTATGCAGTGAAGGGAGAGGGAATAATCTTATTCCATATTGAGTCTGGTGGTTCATTGGAGACCTAGGATGTGATTTATGTACTAGGACTAAAGAAGAATCTTTTCTCAATATTGGTTATGAAGGACAAGGGTTTTTTCGTGATATTTTAGAGAGGGAAAGTACTCATATGTCTAGATGGATCTATCCCTGACATAGCAGTGAGAATTGAGGTTAGAGGGGGGAGTTTATACAAGTTGTAGGTCAAGCATGTTATGCCTTGGTACATGACAGTGATAACCTGTGTGATCTATGGCATGGGAGGTTGGTACACATACACTACATGGCGTTTCCAATTTTGAGGGAGATTATCACTAGTCTACCATATTTTAGTGTTGAGTTGTAGGGTGTGTGCAAAGGGTGTGGACCTGGCATAATGCTAAAGGTGCTTTTCCAAGAAGTGAGAGTAGGTCCAATGGGATATTGGATATTATACATTTAGAGGTGAGTGGGTGGATGTTAGTAGCATTAGTGCAGGGAGAATCATACTATGTATTGATGACTTTTCCAAGAAAACTTGGATCTTCTTTATGAAGACCAAGGATGAGGTCTTCAATCAGTTCTAGGAGTTCAAGGCTCAAGTGGAGAACTAGACAAGAAAAAATATCAAAAAATTTTAAGGTCGAATAATGGGGGAAAGTACACCTATAATGACTTCAAGTATTTCTTCAAGGAGGAAGGAATCAAGACGGAGATGATAGCCTCATACAACCCTCAACAAAATGGGGTTGTGAAGAGAAAGCACAGGTCCATCATTGGTTATGTCAGGGTTATGGTACATGACTAGGAGTTACATATGTTTCTTTGGATAAAGGCATGTAACATGGAATTATATGTAAAAAATAAGAATCCTCATAGGATATTGGGGACAAGACTCTGAAGGAGGCAGTCTCAAGAGTAAAGAAAAGATAGGACACTTGAGTATCTTTGGTTGTCTAGTATACATCCATGTGCCTGTGGAGAAGAGGACAAAGCTAGAGCCTTCAGGACATAAGGGTATATTTGTGGGGTACAGTGATACCTCAAAGGATTATAGTATCTTCATACTAGTGCAACACAATATAGTTGTGAGCAGAGATATTAAGTTCGAGGAGAACTTGGAATATAGGAAATTTAAGGAGTCACCATCATTAGCAGAGGACGAGGAGCATGAGGCTCCAAAGGATGAGTAGTGCTCAACAACTTCCAATTCAGGAATTTAGACTTCGTGTGGGGAGGAGGATTTATCCCCTTCTAGTTCTGTCAGGAGACCTAGGTGGTTATTGTAGAAATTTAGGGATGTTGGTCAAGCTCCTAGGAGCGCATTCAGGGATAGAAGGCCTCTGAAGAAGTTTTTGAACTATATGGCCCTTATGAGTAGCATCATTGATGTTAAGCCTTCTAGTTTTAAGGAAGTGGAAGACCAATAGGTTTTGTGGGATGCCATGGTGGAGGAATACACCTCTATCATAAGGAATGATGTTTGGGAAATAGTTTCGAGGCCGAAGGGGAAGTTAGTTGTGAGTTCCAGCTGTCTCTACAAGATCAAGCATGTTGCAGATGGAAACATCAAGAAGTTTAAGGCGAGGTTTCTGGTGAGAGGATTCTCTCAAAGAGAGGGAGTGGACTATGAGGATACATTTTCTCCAGTCCCTAGATATGCTTCTATTTGATTTGTTATACCTATCGCTTCAGTTATGGGGTGGAGGATTCTCCAAATGGATGTAAAGACAAATTCTCTCAATGGGATCATTGAGGAGGAAGTATATATAGAGCATCCTCAGGGATTTGAGGTACATGGGAGGGAGCCTCATGTGTGTAGGATTAAGAAAGCCTTGCACAAACTCAAATAGGCACCCAGCGAATGTCATTCCAAGATTGAAGGATACTTGCAGAGTATGGGCTTCACCAAGAGTGAGGAAGATCCTAACTTGTACTTCATACTTGTTGGGACTGATCCACTCATCATGATATTATACATGGATGAATGTTTTCTCACAATTGTAGAGGATCTTATAGCAGGGTGCAAAGCAGATTCATCTGCAAAGTTTGATATTAAGGATTTTGGTTTGATGCATCATTTCTTGGGGTTAAAGGTATGGAAGATATCAAGAGATATATTCCTTGGTCAAGGGAAGTACACGGTAGAGATATTGAGGAGATTTAGGATTGAGGATTGTAGAACAATGGATGCACCTATGGTTACCAACCTAAAGAAGGTTGTTACTTCAGATTCAGAGTTGGTGGATCCCAGGATATACAAGCAGTTGATAGGGTCCTTGATGTATTTGGTCAACACCGGGCCAGATATATGTTTTGTTGTGAACACCTTGAGTTAGTTCATGGTGGAGTTGAGGAAAGTGCATTAGATAGCAGTGAAGCATGTGCTCGATTACTTGAGAGGTACAATGGAGTATGGATTGAGCATAGATATGTAACCATTTTTGGAAGCCAAACTTTAGGGGTTTTCCTGTTGTAAATCCTATAAAGAGGTGTTTTGTAAGGTCGTAAAGGCTAATGTTGTAATACAGTTATGCAGGTCAATGCATGTGTAGGTATAGGTTGTTGGTCATGTATATATAAGTCAATTTGTCTACAGGGTTGTTCTTGTGCAGGTAAGACAGTATGATGTCGATTGTGTCTTAGGTGTGGACCAAGGTTAGACATGTAACCTTTTATTCTGATTGAATAAGACAACAAGAGAGAAAAACAATCAAATGAATGTTGGTTTCTCCCGGTTAAGGGTTCCAGGTTAAAATATCGATGTACTGTGTGATTGCTTGTTTCATTTACGTTCTTGATTAAATTCTTCTTCTCTTTTGATAGGATTAGTGTGGAATTTCCCTGCATTTCTTGACATGTAGTATTAGATATTAGGTTTTCCCTGACAAGTAAGTGTTCAAATCATTGCTATGATTTGGCGAGTATATCAGATCTTGATTTGCCAATATTGAATCTGAGAAATAAACCCTATGTACAATAAGAGTCAACACGACATTATGAGATCGACCCAACTAGGTTATGGAAAGAGCTATGCAAAGCAAAGGTATGGTCGAAGGTTTTCCTGAATGTGTCTTAGAAGTCAAATTTTGTGAACATTTCATATATGGAAAACAAAGTTGGGTGAGTTTTCCATATGGAGCGATAAGGGAAAATGGGATTCTAGAACTATGGCATAGTGATGTGTTTGACCCAGTTATAGTGACTTCACTTGGTGGTTCCTTGCATTATGTCTCCTTCATAGATTATTTTTCCAGGAATACATGGGTATATTTCCCGAGGAAGAAATTAGAGGTTTTCGAGAGATTTAAGGATTTTAAAGCTCTTGTGGAAAACCAAACAGAGAAAAGGATTAAAGTGTTGAGGACTGCCAATGGCGGTGATTTCTGTGGAAAGGAATTTGATAAGTTTTATAAGCAGTGTGGCATAGAATTCCAAAATACCACACCATATACCCCATAAAAAAAAATGGAGTTGTCGAGAGAATGAACATAACATTGATGGATATGGAAAGGAGCATGCTCAGTAGTGCTGGGCTCACACAAGAATTATGGGCTGAGGCAGTTGAGAATGAAAGATATCTGGTAAACATGTCTCCTTTGTCGGTGCTAGTTGAAATGACTCCAAATGAGTTATGTTCTGGTAAGAATCCTTCGGTGGCGCATGTCAAATTATTTGGTTGTGATGCATTTTTGTATGTTCCCAAGGAAAAGAGGAGAAAGATGGACAAGAAGGCATTCAAATGTATTTTAATTGGATATAAAGAAGGGATGAAAGGATATAATCTAGAGGATATTGCATCAAAGAGAAAAATGTATAGTTGAGATGTGGTCTTCAGAGAAGTCGGAGGTAAATCTGAGCTTGAGGAAGTTGTTCATACCGAGAATAATCCTGATATGGTGCGGTTTGAACTGAGGAACGAAGAAAATGATTCAAATGAGTCAAATGAATATGAGGAAGAGGTGGAACAAATGACTCCGGTGGTAAGGAGGCCATAGAAAGTACATAAAATAGTTGAGAGGTATAGTTTTCCTGACTTATGTGCCACATTCGTGCTAACTTCCATCGACAATAAGCCCAATTCGGTCAGTGAGGCAGTTGACTCGAAAGAGGGTAAACTATGGATGGATGCCATGGTTGAAGAGATGGAATCCTTGTACATGAATGAGACATGGGATTTAGTCAAGTTACCTAGTGGAAGGAAGCCCGTTGGTAGCAAGTGGGTATTCAAGAAGAAGATGAATGTTGCAGGACAAGTCGAGAAGTTCAAATATCTACTGGTAGTAGAAAGTTATTCCCAAGTCGAGGGAGTCGACTTCGGTGAGATTTGTTCCCCTATTGCAAAACTAACTCCCATTAGATTACTAATATCTATGGCTGTAGAATTCGATCTAGATATAGAATAGATGGATGTGAAAACAATGTTCCTACATGGGGACCTGGAAGAAGAAATCTACATGAAACAAACTGAAGGATTTGTAATAAAGGGAAAGCAAGAGTTGGTGTGAAAACTCAAATGATCCCTTCATGTTCTAAATGAATTACCAAGGATGTGGTACCAGAAGTTTGACACTTACATCCTTAGTTTGGGATTTGTGAGAAGCAAAGATAATCATTGCATATATTCCAAGGAAGAAGGTGAGTGTTTCATATATGTAGCTTTGTATGTTGATGAAATGTTACTGATTGGAAACATCATGGATGCAATGAAGGAGGTGAAGAAGAAACTATCCTCCAATTTCGACATGAAGGATCTCGACGCAACTAAATTCATTTTGGGAATGGATATTAAGAGAGATTGAGCCACTAAAAATATCTGGTTGAATCAGACGAAGTATATTGAAACAGTTCTGAAATGATTCAACATGCAGGATTTCAAACCGACGAAGGTGCCAATTCCACTGGGAGTAAGGCTTACTACTGAACAATGTCCAAAGACAAAAGAAGAGAGAGAGGACATGGCACAGGTTCCCTATGCAAGTGTTGTTGGCATTTTAATGTATGCGATGTTCTGCACTCGACCAACCATTTCCCATGCAGTGGGAGTGTTGAGTAGATACATGTCAACACTTGGAAAGGAGCATTGGACAACTGTCAAAAGAGTATTCAAGTATTTGTGTAGCACAAAGGATTATGTTATATGCTACCAAGGAAAACCTGGAGGTGACAGTGGTAAAGTAAATGTGCATGGCTTTGTTGACGCCAACTGGGTTGGAGATCTGGATCGACGGAGGTCGACCAATGAATATGTCTTCAAAATGTTTGGTGGAGCAATAAGCTAGATGATTAAATGATAGGCAATCGTAGCCTTGTCAACAACAAAATTTGAATACATGGCAGGCACTTATGGAAGAAAATAAACAGTATGGCTTCAAATCTTGTGTTTAGGAATCAGGTTTGAGCAGAGAGCTATGAAGGTAAGTTGTTATAGTCAAAGTGCAATATTTATGGCAAAGAACCCTGCTTATCATTCAAAGAATAAGCACATTGATGTACAATACCATTTCGTAAGAGATATGGTGGAAATTAACAAGGTGCTACTGCAGAAAGTAGACACGTTGGAAAACATAGTAGACTCGTTGACCAAGTCTATGAGTGTTGTAAAGTTCTATTGGCATAGAGAGGAAATGGGCATTGTTTCCCTGGGTTTGTGAATGAAAGTTAAGGAATCTCTTGTTTCAACAAATAAGACAACAAGTGGGAGAATGTTGTGTTGTTATATTCTTTGTGGTTAAATTCGAGTCGAGGTAGATCGACTGATGGTTGAAGGTCGAGGTGGATCAACAAAAAGTCGAAGGTCGAGGATTTCGACCGAGTAAAGCATAAGTCAAAGATATTGGCGTCAAGTCAACATAAAAAATGTCAAAGTGTAGAAGTGAGATGAACGACTAAATACCAAATGAAGGATCCACTGGTAACCCGACTTGGAGTTGACTGTAACAGAATCCTGGGATTTATGGGATTTGTAGCCAATGATATGCATGGATTTGTAACTGTTTTTGGGTGCCAAACTTTAGGTTTTTTCTTGTTGTAAATCCTATAAAGAGGTGTGTTGTAAGGTCATAAAGGATAATGTTGTAATGCACTTATCCATGTTAATGCATGTGTAGGTATAGGTTGTTGGTCATGTATAGGTAATCCGATTTGGCTATAGGGTTATTCTTGCGCAGGAAACAAGGTATGATGTTGATTTTGTCTTAGGTGTGGACCAAGGTTATGCAAGTAACCTTTTATTTTGATTGAATAAGACAAAAAGAGAGCAAAACGCTCAAAGGAATGTTGGTTTCTCCCCGTTAAGAGTTCCAGGGTAAAATCTAGGTGTATTATGTGATTGCTTGTTTCATTTACATTTTTTATTAAAATATTCTTCTCTACTGCTAGAATTAGTGTGGAAGTGCCTTGCATTTCCTAACAATGAGTTTGCAGGGATATTTAGGCTCAGATTGGCTGGGGAGTGTAGTAGATAAGAAGAGCACCCCGGGGTGTTGCTTAAGCTTGGAATCAATAGTAATTACATGCTTCAGTAGGAAGTAGACTTCTAAAGCATTTATTTCAGCGAAGGCAGAGTATATGGCAGTGAGTATGGCTAGCTGTGAATCCATTGGGCTTCACAAATTGCTTGCAAGTTTATTTGATCAGGAGTTGGAGTCTATGATGATATATTGTGATAATCAAAGTTGTATCAAACTCCATGAGAATCCAGTATTCCATGACAGGTCTAAACATATTGATATCATGTATCACTTCATTTGAGACAAGATCCAAAAGGGAGAAGTCAAGCTTCAATATATTTGTTAGAAAAATAGGATCGTGGAGTAATAAGATAAAACAAATGTGGAAATAAAAAACAGAAGATACATAATACAATAGAGACACAGATATACGCGGTTCACCTTTTTATTATCCAACAAATGAAGTGATACAACCTACAACACACCAGTTGTAACTTCCTCTTCTTTCTATCACAACCTCCTCTCTCAAAATTCAATATTCACGATAATACACATCCGCAACACAATTCCCTCATAAAATAGGGTTGCCTTCTAGGGAAAAAAACCCTAACATAATTTCTATCGTCAGATCCGTGATCTTATAATGAATGGTCCATATTTACTATGAAATTACAATACACATTTACAATTCAATTTTTCCTTCGGGGGATTCTCCCCCAAACCCCTGACCGTG
>ML848061.1:0-21964 GCA_009831015.1 Picea engelmannii | reverse complement strand
TGTACAATATTCCTGGGTGTACAGTCTTCATGGGGTATAAACATGTCTGAAAAACAAATACCTCTAAATCAAGAAGATAAGAAGGCTCCACAACCAACAATATCCCACTTGGATACTGATCACAACACCTCCACTTCTACTGTACATGCTGGACTATGATCCACCTTGGACTTGAAAAATTTCTCGTCTTCACCTTCATTCTTGAAAGCCAACTGAAATTGAGCAGAAACTCACTTTCTCCCTGGTTACTACCTTTGTTAACATGTCTACAGGATTCTGACTAGTATGTATCTTTTCCAACTTCAAATGTCCATCTTACAAGACAGATCGTATGAAATTATACCTGAGCTATATATTCTTAGTCTTTGAATGGAAGGTTGAGTTCTTTACAAGATCAATGGTACTCTCACTGTCACAATACAAGCTATTATTCTCCTGCTTCTTTCTCAATTCCTTTGCAACCAAATCATTTATTTACTAGCCTCTATAGCAGCAACATACTATGCTTCTATTGTTGAAAGTGCAACAACTTTTTGTAGTTTTGAAATCCAACTTATTGTTGTTCCACCTACAGTAAAAAAATACCCCGTGGTGCTCCTCCTGTTATCTTTATCACCTACCATATATGAATAAACATATCCCTTAGAACAATGTCTGAACCTCTAAAACATAATGCATGAGTAGAAGTACCTCTCAAAAACCCGAGAATCCACTTTAGGGTCTCCCAATGTTCTTTACCTGGATTGTTCATATACCTTCTCACAACTCCCACTGCATGTGCAATATATGGTCTTGTGAAAACCATCGAATACATCAAGATGCCAACTATTGATGAATAAGGGACCCTGGACATGTATTCTATCTCCTCATGTGTCTTGGGACACATTTCCTTATTTAATTTGAAATGGTTGGCCAAAGGTGTACAACTGGTTTTTCATTATGCATTTTAAACTTCTCCAACACCTTCTTTATGTACTCACCTTGAGTCAATGTCAATTTGCAATTTTTCCCGTCTCTTTTTATTCTCATGCCAAGAATTTTCTTTGCAACACCCAAATCCTTCATCACAAATGAATTAACTAATTTCTTCTTGAGCACATTTATATCATGTATATTATACCCTACAACAAGCATGGCATCTACATATAATAATAAGATAATATAACTTCCATTTTCTATCATTTTAAAATAAACACAATGATCAAAATGACATCTACTATAACCTTGTTCTGTCATAAACCTATCAAACTTCAAATACCATTGCCTTGGAGCTTTCTTTAGGCCATACAATCTCTTTTTCAACCTGCATACCAAATTCTCCTTCTCTTTGACCTCATACCCCTGTGGTTGTTGCATATAAATTTCTTCCTCCAAATCCCCATGGAGAAAAGTTATTTTTACATCTAATTGTTCAAGATGAAAATCTTATATTTCCACAAGACTTAAAATAGTCCTAATTGAAGTCATTTTAAGAACAAAAGAAAATATTTCATCAAAATCTATACCTTTCTTTTGTGCAAACCCCTTTACAATAAGTTTAGCCTTGTACCACTTTTTTCCTCCATCTTCTTCCTTCAACCTATAAACCCATTTATTCTGCAACGCTATTTTATCTGTAAGCAACTGAACCAAGTCCCAAGTCTGGTTATTTACCAAGGAATCAATTTCTTCTTGCATGCCTTGATCCCACTTCCTTTTAGTGTCTACTTGCATTGCCTCTTCATAAATTTCTGGTTCACCAGAATCAATCAAAAATAAATAATACAATGAAGGAGAGTATCGTTCAGGAGATCTACTTAACCTGGTAGATATTCTAACAACACTTGCAGGAGTTTGAGGTACCTGTTTCTCCTATTGTTCTACATTTTTATTTTCTGGTACCTTTGGAATTTCATTTTCAGTGATCTCATCAAGCACTATGTATTATAGTTTTTCTTCTTCTTGTTTCCTTCCTTGCAATTGATCTTTATACATGACCTTCTCATTGAATATGGCATCTCTACTCCTAATGATTTTGTGATTTTCATATTCCCATAAGCGATAACCAAAATCATTAACACCATAGCCAATAAAGTTACACTTCTTGGATTTTTCTTCAAGTTTTGTTCTATTTTCTTTATCAATATGGGCAAATGCTTCACAATCGAAAGTCTTCATAAATGAATATTTTACCTTTTTCCCTGTCCATGCCTCCTTTGGAATGCCACCATACAAAGAACTTGAAGGTCTTCTATTTATCAAGTAAACAACAATATCTACAACATCTGTCCAAAACTATAAGGGAAACCCTGCATGAAATCTCATACTCCTTGCACACTCCATGATTGTCATGTTCATCCTTTCTGACACACCATTTTCTTGTGGTGTTACTAAAACTGTCTTCTCTCTATGAGTCCCATGGTATGAACAATAATCATCAAACTCCTTGTTGCAATATTCACCTCCATTGTCTGATTTTTTCCTGTTTCATTCTCAACTAAAGCTTTTCATTTCTTAAAAGTATCAAAAACATCAGATTTTTTTCGAATGCAATAAATCCAAGTTTTTCTAGTTGCATTATTAATAAAAGTAGCATAATAATGAGAGCCACCAAGAGATGATACTTGATCTGGTCCCCATACATATGTATGCACAATCTATAACCTTTCACTCTTCTTATTTTTTTCGACTCTGATAAATCTGACTCTCTTATGCTTTCCATAAACACAATGCTCCAAAAATACAAATCAATTTGTTTAAGATCTGGAAACAAATTTATTTTGTGAAGCATCTGCATCCCCTTCTCACTCATGTTTCCAAGCCTATGATTCCACAGTGTTGTATCCACTCATGCAGAAGCTAAAGAGATAAAAGAGCCAGTATTACCAGTACATAAATAAAATGTACTTACCTTCTCTCATTTTGCTATCACCAATGATCCTTTGGTGACCTTCCATGCCTTATCTGTAAATATATATATACAACCTTCACTTTCCAACTTCCATGTTGAAATTATATTTTTCCTTAGATGTGGAACATGTCTTACCTCTTTCAACAACTATTGGTTTCCATTCTTTTGCTTTAATTGTATCTTACCCATTCCAACAATTTTGCATGGTGCATGATCATCCAAATGAACCTTGAACATAATCTAGAAAATGTTTCCTATGGGGTGTGGCATGAAATGAAGCCCCTAAATCTACTACTCAAAACTAAAAAATATTATCTACAGAAAGAATCAAAACATCTTGTAACACATCACCTATTACATTTGCTTCCTGATTTTTTTCACGTTGTCCATCTCTTTGTTTCTTTGGAGATTTGCAGTCTTTATTCATATGTCCATTCTTCCCACAATTCTAACACTCTATCTTTCCTAGTATGGATTTGGATATGCCCTTCCTAGAATTCCCAAGGTTCCCTGAGCCATTTCCTCTATCATTTTGTCTACTATTATTCTCCACAGTCAATGCATTACCTGATGTCTCACCTATGCTTTTACATCACATTTCCTCGCTAAGGATACCACCAACAACATCATCAAATTTTAGAGTGTTTGAACCAGAGACAGATTTACTTACAACCATGACCAAGCCATTCCAACTTTCTAGCGATGAGCACAAGATTAGAAGAGCCTTGACCTCATCATCAAAGTCCACTTTTACAGAACTTAGTTGATTAGTAACCGTATTAAATTCATTTAAATGATCTGCAATAGACCTATTAACACAAGGAGCTGCATACTGTTTCTTAAGAATCAAACAGAAATTGAGGTTTACCCTCTGTTATCACACTAAATTGCCTTGGGTTTTTAGTTTGTTTTTATCCTTTTGTAAGCCTTAGATTTTAAATTTTTAAGTTTCATCCCTTTAAAATTTATGATTGTTAGGACCCCTTAGATAAATAAAGTATTGAGTCATAACTTATGTTTGATCCTCAATTGATTTTTGGACTTAGAACCATTTTTAGTTCATGACTTAATTTTTGGTCCCCTTCATGATTTATCACTAGGATCGATCCCTCCCACGACTAGGCTGATGTGACACACCATTCTCATTATTCATGACCTCATGGGCATGCCTTGTTGTCCTTGCTTACCTGTCAAATCATTTTTTAAATTGGAGCGTTGCCCACTCATCAGGCAGTTCCGTAGCGCCTTTCTCGTTCATCATGTTTCCACCACGAGTTATGATTATCATGATTGATGTCATGTTCCTTGTTTTCAGTGCCAGGAGTTGGTTAAAGATACTTTCAAGATCTCATATTTACGAGCCCTGATAATGGTTTGTGATTTGAAAATTCAAGAGTGTTGCACTGCTCAAACTCACAGTTCTGACCATGCAACAATAGTGTGACCAGATCAGATGCTGAGGTAGATTCAGAGGCCGAAATGTTCGTGAATCCATCCTGAGATCTCGCTAAATATTCAAACAAGTGTTTACTCCATAGGTATCCCATGTTGCCTCCTCTGCACATTAATTTTCACAAAGAATTAGCGCTCAGAGTTTGGTTTATCGGGCTTGCATAGTTGTAAGAGACTCATCTTCACATCATATCCTTGTCTCCTCTCTTTTCAAACCTATGAACTTCATTGCTTGTATCAAAGTCTGATTACATCGACCTACTATAGCTATTGAGGTTGCAAGCATCTGAACAGTCTATCCTCTGCATATGCATCGCGCTACCCAGAGGCATTGCTTAACCACTCTGTGTCTCCCCTGCTTCCCTTGATTTTTGAGTTAAGCATTTTTCTTAGCTACAAAGGGCCAATTACAGAATTCCCCCTGATTGTCTAAACTTGCAATACCTGTACAAATCTAGGGGTGAGATTTCCACAGTCAATCCTTGGCTTTCTAACACTAGTCTATTTCAAAGGTCAACTTTGTACATTTGAAGCTCGTTTTTAAGTCCTCTTGGTTATTACTACCCCATAAGCCACAAGAAGCTCTCATTCTAAGATATGGAGACTCCTCAGATGAACAAGGCACATAAAGGGGGAAAGGTGGTTAGAACATAGCCTGTGGATATGCATCTTTTTGATACAGAGCCCATGGCAAGAGAGGTTTTTCAAAGAGTGGGATGCCTCTCTTTCTTCCAGAATATGAAAAGAGGCCATACACAGGTGACAAGACAGTTTGCATTAAATTTTGATGGCAGGAGAACCGATGTAGGAGATTTAGAATTTGAGGTGACCGAGGCTTCTATTTCAGCTACAAGAGGAATGCCTATCACAGGTGAAAAGTGGTTTAAAGCCATGGCTTTGAGTTCAGCCTATGCCAAAGATATCCTTAAGCCCGAACATCAAGCCAATGATTTTTCTAAAGGTCTGCCAAGGAGTCGATTGATCGAACAGTTTGACAGGATATTGAATATCATCCAAATATATTTTACATGTGAAGGGAGATTTAACACATTATACCAGTACCATATAAGGCTTTTGCTGCATTTTACTGGTAAATTTGAAATGAATATTCCCTACTATTTGTTAAGGAGCATAAGTAAGATGTCAGACATGATTCAATCCAAGTCTAAGGATGTGGCATTATGCCCATGATTTCCACATGGAAAACAAAAAGATTGGAGGCCTAAGCAGCTCAAGCACCCTCCCGAAATCTGTCCCACTCACATTCCACTTTCCCTTACACATCACTTCCTCCCCGCCTATCACACCTCCCTTGTTCCTCTACCACCTCTGCCTTTCCCTTGCCACCGCAACCTCGTCCCAGCCTCCACTCCCCCAATTGCTTCCTTCCACATGGTCGTCGCTCACTTGTTGGGCCATGCGAGTTTTCGTCGAGCACCTTGCTCCACATCACCCCTGCGCATACGCTATCAAAATTCCACCTGCAAATCTCACATTGGTCATAGAAAAATACCATTCATGGCCGCGAGGCATTAGGATGGACTCGAATAAGTCATTGGCACCGTCTGAGAACAGTTATGGGTGTCAGGCCCAGTCCTAATCCTAATGAAGACAGTTATTGAAGATTGTGGGCAGCAGTTGAGACCTCGCCTCATCCCATAAATGGAAAACATTGCAGAGAGTAGCCATGAAGGTGCAAGCCCCCCCTACCGGGAGTCAACTAAAGGCTTTGAAGGTAGTGATTTGATCACATTCCTGGTGGTTGCAACATTTTAGTATATATAAGCAGTTTTGATATTTTTTTAAGGTCGAATGGTTGAGCTAGGCTCCCCGCTATTGTAATATTTTTATGAAGAACACTGGTTCTTTGGTTATGTATTTTTTTTTTGAGACATCTTGGTTAATCTAAGTCAACTTTCTTGCTCCATCTTGTTTGCCTCTGATACTAAGAGAGTTCATGAATGACTGATTCACATGAATTTTTGTAATTGTATTATGATGAATGTTTGATTATAGTGATGTTATAATTTCTTTCAGTTTCCTTGAGATTTAAATTCAAGAGGATCTTGCGTTTAAGTTTTTCTTCCTTAGGCTGCTGGAAGACTTGATGTCCGCTGCAGACCTCTACACTCTCCTCACCAAAGTCTTCCCTCTATTCACCCTTACTCCAACTTACTAACCAAAGTTTATTCCAAACCTCAATTTCTTATGCATGCTAGTCTAGATTTTTGAGTTAGAACACTATTTTCATTGAGTCCTCTCCATTTGACCTCTTAAAACTCAATTACACTTACACAAAATGATGGGTACTGGGATTACCTTCTATGCAATCTGAAGGTGACTTCTAGTGCTAACAAGACCCACCTTATGACATTTTCATATTAAATAATGACCTCATTAGAAATACCTTCGTTGTCTTTTCTTTTGAAATATTGAAATCCATCGACGCTGCCAGGCTTAGCCGTATCATTCCTAGTGCCTTTCTGTCAAGAACCTCCCATTCTTCGTCCTTCATGGTCGTCGATTTTTTTTATATTTCTCCCAATGGTAGGAATAGATCCTTCTGATATAAATAAAATTCCATCTGCATCTTCCATAACTGGTAGTTTTGGCCATTAAATTTCTCAACCCTTAACTTTCCAGCTTCCGCCATTTCTCCCACTCGAACTAGGAACCCTCTTTTCCTGCGAGTTTCCTTTCACTCTGATACCAGTTGTTAGAAAAACAGGATCGTGGAGAAATAAAATAAAAAAAATGTGGAAATAAAACACAGAAGATACACAATACAATAGAGACATAGATATATGTGGTTCACCTAGTTTGGGCTACGTCCACCAGATAAATTCCCAGGTCCTTCCTTTTTATTATTCAACAAATGAAGGGATACAACCTACAAAACACCTGTTGTAACTTCCTCTTCTTTCTCTCAAAGCATCCTCTCTAAGAATACAATATTCACGATAATACACAACCACAATAGAATTCCCTCATAAAATAGGGTTGCCTTCTAGGGAAAAAAACCCTAACATAACTTTTACCGTCAGATATGCGACCTTATAATGAATGGTCCATATTTACTATGAAATTACAATATACATTTACAATATTTTTTTTTCCTTTGGGGGCTTCTCCTCTGAACCCCCATCAGGGGATGCTTCCCTCAGACTCCCTAGCTGGGGATATGAGCCCCCCAAACCCCGCAGGGGCGGCAAGCCCCCCCTACAACCCCCCACGTGGAGGGGTGTACATTCTTCCAGGGTGTATAATCTTCATGGGGTATAAAAAGGATAAAAAACAAAAACCTCTGAATCAGAGAGATAAGCAGGCTCCACAACCAACAATATTTCCATAGATGTGTAGGTTGTAGAAATTTTGACCAAACCCTTGGTTAAAGGGAAGTTTGTGTTATTCGGGACAAACTTGGAGTGGTGCATAATACCTTCCTCGCTAAGAGGTAGTGTTGATGTTTGTAGAATCGTACATGTACTTCCACATAGGTTTAAGTGTCTAGACATGTGGAAGTCTTCAAAAGACTTCTACCTTGGTAATTTACGTTAATTAAAGGAATTATTAAAGTAAAGTGATTTTATTTATTAGTTGAGTTTTATTTAATCAAAATCTAAAGTTATTAACATTAGTGAAATAAATCTTAGCCATGTTTGTAGAATTGTTCATGTACTTCCACATAGGTTGAAGTGTCTAGACATGTGGAAGTCTTCAAAAAACTTCTACGTTGGTAATTTACTTTAATTAAAGGAATTATTAAAATAAAGTGATTTTATTAATTAGTTGAGTTTTATTTAATGAAATTCTAAAGTTATTAGAATTAGTGAAATAAATCTTAGCCATTGATCTAAAGTGAGGTTAGATTTATTATCAGTCGTCAATCACTTTGGAGATTACGATTAGGTCATAACTCAATATTATAAAATCATGGAGAGGGTGAAGGAGGAAACACTTGATCATACTCTTCATTATAGAGTGAGAGGAAAGAAGATTTTTTTCTCAAGGATATCTAGGATAGGTGGAGAAGGAATTTCATCTAGATATCAGTATATGTCATAGAGAAGAGAGGACATGGGCAACCACAAGAAGATTTGGTAGACCAGAGACACAAAATCAATTATGAAGATGTACACACTTCATCGTGAGGACAAACGTGTGTGTACGCGTGCTACAATGCAGGAAAACACATATGTACATGGGTTACAGTGAGGAAAGGTGCATATAAGTTCTTATAATTGATTGTATGGGATCATACAACCAAGGAGACTTGATTGTATGGGATTGTACTTGATTTAAAAGGGTGAGAAAGAGAGAAAAAATGGACATACTTTGTTAGTCGATCCACTACTGATGATAGTTCTTCCTTTGGATTTGGGTAAACCTATAATAAAATCCATTGAAACTTCTTCCCAATGTTAAATTGGTATAGCTAATGGTTTTAGGAGACCCAATGTCTTGATTGTCTCTCCCTAATTCTGTTGGAAGACCACACATTCAAACACAAAATTTTGAACACCAGTTTTAAGACCTTCCCAGAAAAAATCCTTCTTGGTCGTGTGGTACGTTTTTAAGAATCCTGAATGTCCTCATATAAGAGAAGTGTGCAATTCCAGAAGGACCTTCTGTCTGAGTTGGGAATTCTTACATAAATATAGGTGATCATGATACCATAGAAAATCATTCTTCCATACAAAATTATCTAATGAACTAGGGTTCTCTTGTAGTTTTTGAATGATATTTGATACCTCTTGATCTTGTTGCCATTCTATCCTTTCTTCTTCCACCCAATAAAATTGTGGGATAGAAATATCACATAGTGAACCTTCTACTTCTTCTTCTTTCATTGAAAGGGAATCTACCACAACATTATGTTTTCCTTTTTTGTAGATAATTTCAAAGTTATAACTTAGTGGGCCAACCTGTGTGGTTGGAGGTGTTTCCTAGCCTTGGGCTAGATGGGTTGTGTGTGTTCACTACATCACCTAATCCTTCTAATTAGATGCCTAGTTGTTGTGGACCAATTACCTAGTGTGCCAACTAGAGGTTACAAGTTATGTATGAACTAGATGCCAAATTCTATGTGAGCTGGCTAGTTACTAGTTCTTTAGGAACTGGATGCCAAATTTTGTTTGAGCTAGCAAGGTACTAGTTCTTTATGAACTAGATGTTAGATTTTGTGTGAGTTGACGAGTTACTAGTTCTTTATGAACTAGATGCCAGATTTAGTGTGAGATGGAGAGTTACTAGTTCTTTATGAACTAGATGTCATATTTTGTGTTAGTTGGCAAGTTGTAGTTGCCCAGACTTCGCTTCGATTGGGTAGTAGTGCAATTCTATGTAAATTGGCTCAAATTCATATTCCATAGCCTATGCGTCTATGATGGTGATACTTGTGACATGATTTGTTTGATCATGAGATATCTTGTGTGGCTATGCTACTTGTTACATGATCTTTTTGATCATGAGATGGTCGTGTGGCCATGTTATTTGAGACATGATCTGTTTGAAAATGAGATAGCCTATGTGGTTATGGTGATGTTACCTGTAGATTGGTCTACAAGACCATGTGAGTCTTGCCCATGCCATGTGACATGGATGGATGTATTTGATACCATTACATGAAGAACATCTTAGTTAATACCTCCCTATCTAAAAGGGAGTGTTGATGTTTTGGTAGCTGTGGGAGCTATTAACCTCCAAGTATAACCTTTGTACTTATATTAGATTATTCTAGAAGTAAGAGAACCATTGAACATATGTGTGGAAACCATAGAAGAGAAGTCGACTCAAGGAGAATAATAATAAATAAATTAGAAACCCATGAAGAGAAGTCAACCCTGCCAGAAAAAGTCAAAGTAAATTATATTTGCTAGAAAAGACAGGTTGACCCTGTGGGAAAATTTCATTGGCAGATTAAGTATAAATAAGGTGATTCCTTAGCTCTTTTGTACTTTCACTCACTTAGCCAGTGTGCAAGTATAAGGAGGAACTGCAGTGGCATCTAGGGCGCAAGTTTGGAGAGCTACAACTACACCTGGAGAGGGTGCAAGTTTGGAGGAATAATGTAGTAGTCTTTCAGATATCTCTCTTGTGGTCCTCTTGGTGTAAGGTACACTATCTTTGTATGGTTATTATGCTACTGCTGCAGCAATATTGTGGCTAGGGTTTATCTGTTGGTTCTAGTGTGGACTTTTGAGAATCATTCTATCTAAGAAATGGTTAGTGTTCTTGGGGGTGGCATAGTGAATGCCTATGGTTGGGTGACAATGATTTGACATTTTATATGGTTAAATGAGCATACCAAAATTTTATCAAGATTCCAGAAAACCTATGAAAATGAAAGATGTTTTGTATGTACATGGTTTGAAGAAGAATATCCTTTCTATTTCAGCATTGGATGAGAAAGGATTTAGAGTTTCCTTCATTGAATTTCTTATGTAGCCAAGAGGAAAGTCTATTGATGATGTTAGTGTGATTGGTGTTCAAGAAGGAGGTCTATACCACTTAAAAAGACACTCAGATTCAACATTAGTTCATAGTACAATAAATTTGAGTGATCTATGGCATATAAGACTTACTCACATACATTACAAAGCATTACCGATCGTGAGAAAGATGGTGACATGCTTTCCAGAGATTCAGGTGAATCATGATGGTATATGCAAGGGATGTGCACAAGGAAAGAATGTGAAGATTTTGTTTCCAAGCAGTGACAACAAGGCTAAAGGAATTTTGGACATCATGCACTTAGACGTGTGTGGACCGATGACAACCACTTCAATTAGTGGGTATGTATATTATGTTTCATTTATTGATGATTTCTCACACAAAACTTGGATTTATTTCTTGAAAACAAAAAGCGAAGTATTCAACAAGTTCAAGGAATTCAAAGCCCTTGTAGAAAATCTTTATGAAAAGAAGATAAAGATTTTGAGGTTAGATAATGGAGATGAGTTCACATCAAATGACTTCAAAGAATTCTGTAGAGAATTTGGGATTAAGAGGGAGCTCACTACTCCCTACAATCCTCAACAAAATGGTGCAGCAGAAAGAAAGAATTGGATGATAATGGAAGCAGTGAAGGCTATGATTTGTGATCAAGAATTACCTTTGAATCTATGGGTATAATCAACCCAGATCGTTGAATATGTGTAGAACATAAGTCCCCATCGAGTACTTGGGAGCAAGAAACCAGAATAAATGTTTACAGGAGAAAAGCCAGAGGTCAACCACCTAAGGATATTTGGTTGTCCAGTATATGTGCATGATCCCAAGGATAAGAGATCGAATATAGATCATTAAGGAAACAAGGGTATATTTGTTGGATATAGTGAGACATTGAAGGAATATAGAGTCTACATTCTCGATCAAAGGTATATTGAGACTAGCAGAGATGTTAACTTCGATGAGGACACAACCTTCAATAGATAGAGGAAGAATCATACAGATGAGGTCCATGATGAGGAGCCTGAAGCTCCTATATTTGCATATACAGATACAAGTAATGGTGTTGTACTAGAAGAGTATGTTCCAGAAGATCGTGATATGGCAGAGCCACAGAGACCTACAGATCCACCCCGAGAGATGATTACAAATAAGAGAATACCATCTTGGGCTCGGGAAATTATTCAGGATGCAGAGAAGTATGGTGATAGAGACAGAACTTTCGGAGAAAGTAAGAAACCACGACCATATTCTAGCTACATGGAATTGCTAAGTGATATCATTGATGTAGAGCCTACCTGTTATGAATAGCCTACAGAGAAGAAAGTATGGAAGGATTCCATGATTGAGGAGTACCAGTCCATTATGAAGAATGATGTTTGGGATGTGGTTCCAAGACCAAAAGAGAAGACAATGGTGAGTTCAAAATGGATCTAGAAGACAAAGAATTTCGTTGATGATAGTATCGAGAAATAGAAACCAAGGTTTGTGGCTCGTAGTTTCTCCCAGAAAGAAGGAATATATTATGAGGAGACATCTTCTCCCCTGGAAAGATACACTCGATTAGAGTTATACTTGGGATAATTACAGTAATGAAATGGAAGGTACACCATATGGAGATGAAGACAACTTTTTTTAATGGTGTAGTAGAAGAGGAAGTGTATGTGGAGAAGCCACAAGGTTTCGAGACACATGACATACAGACACATGTGTGTAGGTTGAAGAAAGCCTTGTATGGATTGGAACAAGCACCCAGGGCATGGTACGGTATAATTGACAACTTTATGATGAGCTTGGGCTTTCCCAAGAGTAAAGAAGATTCCAACCTTTACTACAAGGTTGTGGATGGTGGACCAGTGATATTATTGTTATATGTGGATGACCTTCTTCTAATAGGAGATGAGAATCTCATCATTGAGAGTAAGAGGAAGCTTGCTACAAAGTTCAAGATGAAAGACCTGGGTATGATGCATTATTTCTCAGCTCTAGAGGTATGGAAAAAACTAGATGAGATTTTCCTTAACCAAAAAAAATATATTGTAGAAATCCTGAAGAGATTTGGAATGATGGATTGTAAAACCATGCTTACACCAATGGTGACAAACTGAAGTTATTGAGTGATACATCTTCAAAGACAATTGATTCCACCTTGTATAGATAGATGATTGGTTTGTTGATGTATTTGATGAACACAAGGCCAAATATATGTTTTGCGGTAAACACATTGAATCAGTATATGGTTGAACCGAGACGTGTTTACTTGATGTAGTAAAAACACGTATTGAGTTACTTGAAAAGTACAGTTGACTATGGACTTGGATATGTTTTAGATCATGGGATAAGACTATAAGGCTATGTTGATTCAGATTGGCCAGTAGTGTCGCATATTGGAAGAGTACTTTAGGATGTTTCTTTAGTTTGGGATCAGCCATGATCTTGTGGCTCAACAGGAATAAGACTAGTGTGGCACTTAGTACGATCGAGGAAGAATATATAACATCATGTTCATCTAGCTGCTAAGTTGTGTGGCTTTGGAAGTTACTTATAAGGTTGTTTGATCTCGAGTTGGAGGTGACTTGTATCTTTTATGACAACCAAAGTTGCATAAAGTTGTTAAAGAACCCAATGTTTCATGACAAGTCAAAGAACATCGAGATCAAGTACCATTATATCCGAGACATGGTACAAAAAGGAGCAATGAAGCTCCAGTGTGTTGCTATAGATGAGTAGATAGCTGATGTGTTGATCAAGCCATTGTCGAAGATAAAGTTTGAGTATTTTAGGGAAAAGATTGGCGTGGTCCAGAAGGACTTCCCTCGTAAGAGGGAGTGATGAGTTACATATGTGATTCTAGGGAGCAGTAGCTTACAAGGTGTGGAAACAATGGATAGTCATTCACGGGCACGTTACTAACTGTGGCACCAGTCAACATGACCTCGCACAGGGTCAGCAATGTGTCGAGCCTTTGGGGATGGCAGTTTCTCAACTTTTCAAGCTGGAGGGCCAACCATGAGTGTGGTCAAAGGTGTTTCTTATCCCTGGGCTAGATGGGTAGTGTGTGCGCATTATATTGCCTAATCCTTGTGGTTAGATGCTTGGTCATTGTGGACTAGATGCTTGGTGTGCCAACTAGAAGGGTTAGCTTCAGGGCTAATTGTCCAGATTCTATGTGAGATGGACATATGTGATAGTTTCCTAGTTCTACGTGAGTTAGATGAAGTCTTGTAATGACATAAGGTACGAAAGGACATGGAGACCCATAAGGTCCGAAAGGACTATGAGGATGTGCCCACTAGAGAGATGCTACATGTGTTGATGAGGCCTTGAATGCATGAATGTGACATGACCATCAGATAGTCGATGCATGATTATGACATAGCTAATATATGGCTATGATGGTAATTGTGATGTATCAATTCATCAGATAGTCTGTGTGTGACTATGACAGAGCTTGTTTGGCTATGATGGTGATACTTGTGACATGATCTGTTTGATCATGAGATAGCCTGTGTGGCTATGGTGATGCTACCAGTAGACTAGTTTGCAAGACCATATGAGTCTTTCCCATGCCATGTGATATGGATGGTTGTGATTGAGACCATTACTTGAAGAACATCATAGTTAATACCTCCCTAGCTAAGAGGGAGTGTTGATGTTTTGGTAGTTGCGGGAGGTATCAACCTCTAGTATAAGCTTTGTACTTGAGTAAAATATTCTGGAAGAACCATTGAATAGATGTGGAAATACCTTAGAAGAGAAGTCGACCCAAGAAGATTAATAGTAAAGTAATAGAAATCTCTAGAAAGTGAGTTCAAACCCACATGAAAAGACACCTTGGAAGACTAGTATAAATAGAGGCTAGGTGCTCCTCATTTGAACACAGTCACTCACTCAACGAAGGTGCAGGTTTGAGGAGCAACAGTTGCAGCACCTGTAGTGGTGACATAGAAGGAGGCCCAAGTCTAAGGAAGGTGATACAACAGTTATAGTGGTGAAGTCTCTCCTTGCTTAGTCTTTCTGGTATCTCTCTCTTGTGCACTTCTCTTGGTAAAAGGTATGCTCTCTTGGTGTTGTGTTGTTTTTGCAACTGTGTTGGTATCTCTGGTTAAGCTAGCAGTTGTGCTAGGGTTTATCTGTTGGTTCTACAATGGACTTGTCAAAATCTGTTTAAGTAAAGGTTACTGTTCTTGGGGGTGGTACGTGTAAGTGCCTATGGTTGGGTAACAATTGAGTAACATTGTCTATGGTTAAACGAGCATACCAAGTTTTTAACAAAAAGTGCCTAGCATGGCTATGGAGAATTTCGCCAGAGCGATTAGGTGGTGTAGCAAAGTTTGAGTGCATCATGTCATTCTTTGAATCAATCAATTACTTTCTTGATTCAATAATCAGGTCCAACGACATGTGTTAATACCCTATGTTAGAGAATTAACTGCACTTAATTTTTGACCAATGTTAAATTTTGTTTTTTCATATTTTTAAAATCAATTTTGAAGATTTAACAAATAATTGAAAAATAATGTCCTCCACTAGGGTTATTTAGTCCCATTAGTATCCATTAAACCAATAAGAAAACAAGAATATATATTTAAAAAATTAATAAAAAAGCATTTTAATTTTAGGAAAACAATTCATAAAATATTGGAGAAATATGCAAACACTATACAAAGTTACATTATTTTGACTTTGTACCAAAAACTATAATTCCTAGCAAATTAAAGACTAATAAAAAAACTAATTTATAAATTATATATTATATTGAACATTTGTTACAAGTGAGTGATATTTCAATATGACATCTATATATGAGATTTAAATTGAAGTTTGTGACTTTTGTCATTCTTTTTCATTTAGACCTTGATGTTAAGTTTCACATTCAAAATATGTACAAACTACATACAAATACACATTATAGATGTATTATAAATTATTTATATATAGCTCAATATGACACAATATCCTCACATTAACATAATATTTATAATAGCATTTAAAAAATTGAAATATGTTCTATAATTTTAATAATAATTTACAATAAATTAAATATTTTATAAAAAAAAATTAAATTAAATTAAATCATTAATTTAATCTATTAAAATGAAAGTTTTTTTTATTAAAAAAAAAGTCATAATAATAAATATGTTAAAATATAATTTAATCTTTATCCTTTTCTTTTTTTAACAAGCTCCATGTGCATTCATCCATAAATACTACTCATATCTTCTATAAAAACAAGTTAAACGGAAATAAAAGAAAATATAATTTAATTAAGAAAAATGTATATTATAAATATTTCATTGATTAATTGAAAATTAAATTATAATATTAAAAATAAATAAAATATTTTGCATAGGGCAATAAGGCGCCATCGGCTTGGTACATTCACTGTCTTCGGCTCTCGTCCTCCAGTTATATAGTCTGTTGTCGAAGGAGGAGCAGTTGCTTTTGCCAATAATAATAGTTGCACCCAAATCAATACACAGAGTTTATTGCCAACCCCCCAAAGAATAGAAAAGAAAAGGGAAAGTTGTTGATACCTGAGAGGGCCACCAGATCTGTGAAATTCAAGCCCAAAAGCCCAAAACACTGATAAGCCCCGTTACATTGGAGGATGGGGATGGAAAATTGGCGAGAGTGGTCGATAAATTGGCGAAAGTAAGGTTGTCCCTGCGGCCGAGTGGTAAGGGATAGAACGGCCCTCCAGCCTTACCAAAACACATATTAATCCAAATGCATCCCAAGCATTAATTACACACAAATAAAATTAATCTTGATGGCAATGTCAGCAACTAAATGAAATTGGAAGTCCGAAGCAATGCAGCTCGTCGTCGTCCCAGGCCAACCCACGGGACATCACGTGTTCGAATCCCGACCTGGTCGAGCTTGGAGAGCCCTAACCCCATGAGGAGCCGGGCGTCGAAATCAAAGCAAAATCCGGCGAACAAGAACAAGAGCAACAGTAGACACAGTGATGAGAAGAACAATATAAGCTGCAGAGGCGAGGTCTGCATATGTTGTTGCCCTTGTGCGATTGCCTTTGTGAAGGGTCCGTCCAGCTTTGCCAAGAAGGTGTTCTGCTATGGTCGGAAAAAGGCCGCCCTTCGAAGCAGCAAACAGGAAATGACCAGCACAACAAAGACCGCCCTTCGTAGCAGCAAACAGAAAACAACCACCACAGCGGCCGTCAGATCGGCTTCCAGGCCATAGGATCTGTTCCACGTGTCTCTTGGCAGGCGGTAGGATCCGTGTCACTGTACCCGTCAGATCTGTGCCACGTGGAGTCAGAAGGTGCAGTTCCGTACCATTTTCGTCGTACGGAATGAAAACTTGGCCGTCCGATTGTCGACACGTAGCCCTGTCCAGACCGTAGATCTGGGCCATCCAATTGTCGACATGTGGCACTTTCACGGCCGTAGATTTGGGATGTCCTATAGTGGACACGTGGTGCTCTCCATGCCATAGATCTGGGCCGTACGATTTTTGACACGTGTTCATCTCCAGACCGTAGATCTGAGCCATCTGATGTTCGACATGTGGCCCCTTCCTGGCTGTAGATCTAATCCGTCCGATGTTCGACACGTGGCACTATCTTGACTGTAGATCTAGGCCGTCCGATATTCGCCACGTGGCCCTATTTTGGTTGTAAATCTTGGCCATCAGATTTTCGACACGTGGCATCCTTCTGGCCATAGATCTAGGCCGTCCGATATTCGCCACGTGGCCCTATTTTGGTCGTAGATCTTGGCCATCAGATTTTCGACACGTGGCATACTTCTGGCCGTAGATCTAAGCCGTCCGATCTTGAACATGTGTCTCCGTACTGGCCATAGATCTGGGCAGTCCGATTATTGACAAGTGGCAATTTTAAAACTCTAGATCTAGACCATCTGCTCGTTGACACGTGGCCTATTTCTGGCCATAGATATTTTCCATCCGATCGTCGACACGTTGCTCTTTTCTGACCGTAGATCTGTACTGTCTGATCGTCGACACATGTCTCTTTTTCGGACCGTAGATCTTACCCGTCCGATTGTCGAAACGTGGTTATTTTGTGCTCAGGGGAAGCTGGAGCATCCATATAGCGGGAGGGATGTTGCCCCGCTTGAGAGGGGGTGCATTTGAGAAAGTTATTACCGAAAGGAGAAACGGGACCAAAAAGGGATTTGCGGCAGCGGTATTTCTCAAACCATGGATCTCCACCCTTTTTCCTCGTCGGATTTGTTTCACAAACAGGGCGTCCGCGTCGGATATTTTGATCGCCTTGGAGAAGTCACGGCAGTCTTGTCAATTTCGTTGGAAATAGCGAAATTATTTCTTCTTACAATTTTTTTTGAGATTTGGGTTATGAATTCAGAAACCCAGAATCTGTGTAGAGATTTAAAATATGAATTTAGTAGAATTAGAGGGATACCAAAATCCAATTGAATATACTCTGAAAGTTTTTATCGACTCTGGATACCAATCTAGTTTTACAAGTTTTTATCAACTCTGAGATACCAATCACATTTTCTGGATTGCCCTTTTTTTGTTCATTCACAGTCGAAAGAGTAATGTACAGCATTGACGAGACGGATGGGTGGTAATACATGTAGTGGTAATATATGGGTGGTAATACATATAATGGCTTTTTGGGCTTTATTTGAAAATTTGATATTATTACCATTTATTATTTATAGCATTTACATGTAATTTGGGCTTTGGGGGGTAATACATGTAATGTATTATTCATAGCATTTACATTCACAACTTAATTGTTTTTGGGTTTTATTTGAAAATTTGATATGTATTATTTATAGCAGTTACATTCACAACTTAATTCAAAAAATTAATAGAAAATTTCAAATTCTTTTATGTTTTAAATAATCATATATATATATAATATATTTTATTGAATTATGTAATTATTTTTAAAATATTTTTATTTTAATAAAATAAAAAAAATTATGTTATTTTTTAATAAGAAAAAAATTAATAATAATATTATATAATTATGAATATTTTTCAGAAAATATCACATAAAAATTAGTATTAATAATATCACACAATTAACTTATAGAAAAATCAAGATCATTTAATAATATTTTGTAAAAATTATATGCAACATTCATAACTAAAACTTGATCTAAATACTTGAAATAGACAAAAATAAATTCTCCATATAACAAATGAAACAGTTGTTCCTGTATTATTTTGTATATAACTTTGGCCCTTGCATGTGATCATATGAATACTCAATGTAACCATGATTGTATCCACTCTAGTGATCACGTTTTACATGGCATTAGATGTCCACATCTTCAAGATGTCCATTATAGACACAATCTATAATGGTTGTGTTTTGGTGGAGATTAAAATAAAGATTATGCATGAAGTTGTCCAATGTATAGGGCAACATTTGACTAAATATTTTCTCACATATATAAAACCATTATGATATCTTATGTTCTATGTACATTTTCACTGAATGGGTAAAGTCGTAGATATTTTACTCAATAGTTAAACCATTTTGTTTTTAAAAAGTTATAACCCATCCGATGACATTACATATATATGTATAAAAATGTACACATCCATGAAGAGGTAAGGCTATCTCCATAACAATTTTGAAGATTGGAGTGAATATTTAAACAATGACCAAGAAGATCAACCATGTAAGCACAATGCTCCACCCTAGGTGCAACCAAAAAATCTCCACTCACGCAATTGCTCTACCATGCCAGTATAACCTTATAGTGAGGTATGGTGGACTTTACTCGTTGCCTGCAAATCTCATTGTAACATAGAGTTGGAAAAACATCTGCTAAAAAATATTCTTGAGCTAGACCCTAAAAATGTTGGAATTTATGTGTTTCTTGCAAACATCTATGTTTCTGTTGGAAGGTGGGAGAATGTATGAAAGGTAAGAGAAATGTTAAAATATAACGGGTTAAAAAATAATCTAGGATGCAGTTGGATTGAGATCAAAGATCAGGGTTCATGCATTCATAGACATTGAGCATGCCCATAAATATAGAAAATCTACTTTATGTTGGATACTCTTGTTGCACAAACGGGTGATGCAATGTATAAAAATAGACCCAAGATTTTCCTCCATTGAGTGGATAGGTAGAAGAAGGAAAACATCCTTTGCAACCACAATTCAAAGCTAAACATTTGAAATTTGGGTTTTTTTAGTATCGAGAGTGGAGCACCTATCGAGACTGCTAAGAACAACAATTTTTGTGGTATCTATCACAATCGTACTAAATGAATCTCCAAGATTTGTATGCAAGATATGTAAACCTCTTCCCAAGTTTTAGATATCAATAATATTCTCATGGAAATTGTTGGTGATGCTACAAAAACCAAGCAGCAAGGCTATGCCATAACCACAAATTTATGCTTATTGCTTTACTTTGCACTATGTCCAAAAATTAATCCTTTTCCTTGGATGAGTACTTTGGAATTATAGAGGTGTTGGATTTTAACATAAGGGTAATCGATTCTCATATAAGGTTATGGTCACTACAATCATGATGTTATGTAATTTGAGTTTTTTATTATCAAGACTGAGACATCTATCAATATTTCCAAGAACAACAATTTTTTTGGTGTCTGTCACAATATTACTAAATAAATCTCCAAGATTGTCATGCAATGTTGGCACAAGGGCAGACCCAGGGTTCAAAAATTAAGAGCACACCAACAAAGCCCTAACTACCGACCCTTTCGACAACACCTGCGAAGCAGATGAAGTCTCACCCAAGGTAGAGGCAGGGGTGGTTGTAAGACTCAGGTGTCTGCAACCTTAGCTGGGACATAGATTTGTGATTATATCCTTTACAGAGCACTTATCATTGTTCATTTGTCACTTATTCACCCTTATTGTACTTCACAGATAAGACAAAACATTGCAGTACTTGCTCAGATATAAGCTATTTCAGTGCTTAGCAACAACAAAACATATTAGATCCTGTAGATTAGCACTAAGCATCCTCATACACATCAGATATACTATTCATATACATCTAGTGAATCACAAAGCATAAGCAAATCTATCTAATCATGGCATAACACTTAGCAAGATAGTGAAAACACAAGGAAGCAACAACACAAAGCATGATACATAGGTTTACGTGGTTCACCCCCACCCTGGGGCTACGCCCACAAAGTCTTCTTCTTCTTTATTAGCTTTGGTCAATCTGGTTACAACACATAGCTTAACTGTACTCCGCATAGGACATGAGATATGATCGCACCTCGCCAGATCCTCCTTCCCTGAGTAGATCTAGCACAAAGCCTTCTTACAATCCATGCACTCAGCACTTACAACACTTGCACTCAGCTCTGCAAGCCTCTTACAATCATGCACAGAGCATTTACATTCGATCACATAGATCTAATTACTAGCACTAAGCCATCAACTCTTCTTACATTTCCTAGCTACTTATTTATACTTTACAACATAGGCCTAAACATGGGTAAACCCATGGGATGACATCCCTTTCCCATTACACTAACCCAAAACCCTAAAAGGGACCCAAAAGTGGGCTGAGATCCCATGATCTCTGCTTTTCTTGGGGCTCCATCTTTGACAAGGTGTCAATGTCAAAAAACGGTCAAATATGACTAAGTGTTCCACAAAACTTGATCAAGGGCCGACAGGCCCCCAACACTCACCTGTGACTCGTCCCAAGTCACTCTGGTCTGATCAGCTCCTCTTTGAATGTCTCGAGCTACTTCGACCTGCTGCAGTACGATAGCATCTTGCTCAGTACTGGTCCTTCCATGCGTTGTTCTGTAGTGATGACCACCTGTTCAAGCTCGGTTGCCTGGCTCTCAACTTTAGTGAACAATTGGTATGCTTTCTCTTAGAGTGGTTGAAGTCATTGAGAGACTTCCATCACTTTACTTTGCAGCATGTGTACCTGTTGTTGGGTGGTGCGTTGTTCTAGAAATCACTTCATTCTTTCAACTGGGGTCAAGGCCATTAGTTGTGCCTGTAGCATATCTACATGCTGCTTTGCTTCTTGGAGTTGTGCTTCTAATGTCTGTTATCCTCATTTTTGGTTATCAAGATGATGACATGATAATGACATGGTGATAGAAGATCTAGCTCTTCTTTAAGATCATTTTCATGAAGAAAGTTACACTTGTCAGTTTCTCAAAATCACTCTTTTGAGGACAGTACGC
>ML848060.1:24308-35768 GCA_009831015.1 Picea engelmannii | reverse complement strand
GTTAATGTTGAGAATTTGAAGTTGTATGAGCCTCCGTTGATTGATGATCAAGGAGAGAATGTTCAGATTCCGTCCATAGATGATTTTTCTCCAGAGTATCTAACATAACTGCAGGAAGACACCATACTTGACAGGAGAATGCGAAATTCGAAGCGAGGAAATGTGGAGTATTTGCGAGTTGGTCTTAAAGGGATGAATCCAAGCAAGGCCAAGTGGATTGAGGTTGGAAGGGTGAGGGAACTATACCCTCATCTTCACATAGACTGAGATAGTCTTTTGGAGGTCCAAAAGCTTCCCAATGAGGAGGTGTGATCAGGGGATCAAATTTTGCTCAATTTTCAAAGTGCTCGGAATGCGACGAAAACAATGCCATTGCGTTTGTCTCGTCTTCCTGATTTTGGCGGTATATTTACTTTCACAAACGGAGTCCGTATGAAGGAGTTATTGCGATCTGTCCGCCAAGCCAAACAGGCAAAATTTTGGATGTTGACTGTACCTGTTCGTACAGTCCGTATGGTGACATGGCAGGGCCGTACCATCATGATGACATGACAGGAGGATGACATGGCACATTTTAATTGGTTGGTGGTTGTCCAATCGAGTGATGGCACGTGTCATTTGTAGCCAATAATGTGCGGACACGTGGCCCAACCCATTGGCGCCACGTGTCACTATACGATTGGTTCATAGGGTTGTATATATATAAAATGATATGGGGAGTCTGCGGGGTTCGACCCCCAGACCTCCCCCACAGTATAAAGCTCTCATGAAACTCCGCTAGCCAACTTACCGCCACTTGTCCATTGTTAGGGAAGCGGGAAACATTATATTTAATTTGTATTTGTGTTGTATTGGCATGGGGGATCGGGCCAAGGCTTAGCCCCGTCCCGCGGTTCTTTGTAACATATATATGACCGTCGACCATATGTTTATTGGTATTGTAATATTGCACGCGGGTTTGAATATAGCCCACAGACTATATATGTGTGTATAACCATATTTATTAACCCATAATTGTTGTGTGGAACGTGAAAATGCGCGCGGGTATTGGTTGTGGTGGTTCCCACGGTTTTCAAACGGATTAACCACTTCTCCGCCCAGCTTTTGGTCCTATGTCCATATGCCCAAGTGCCTAGGCGGTTAGGGGTTGGAGGCGCCCTAACCGTCCTACGGTTCACACCGTTGGCACGGTTACGCCCGGTGCTAAGTTTTTACGCTTAAAAGAGCATGTGAGCCAGGTTTGCATGATAAGGGTGCGATTTGTAGAACCAGAGACAACAAAGTTGAAGAGGGAGACTTCAAGGAGGCTATCTTCTTCATTTTTCGACCGTTTCAGGTGCCGAAAGAGCCCAGGCAGGGGTTTTGGGATGCTGGGAAGCCATTGGAGCAGTCGATTTGTCATTTTGAGCATTGTAAGGCATGTTTTTGAGCACTTTGAGCAATTTAATAATAATGATCCATTGGATGCTGGACCAGGAGATGTAGCCCGGAGAGGGGTGAACTCCTTTATCAAGTTGTTGTGTTTATGTGCTGATGTTCAATGTTTTATGCTGCTGTCTATGTGTATTTTTCATAAGTAATCCTTGAATTTATGTGTTGCAAATTGATCCGGTTGCTTTAAACACATAACATTTCACTTGCAATAATTATTCAAGTTTTTCAAGTCTTCTTCATTTTTAGATCAAAGGATTATTTGAAGGGATGGATTAGAGATGATTCACTTAACCCTTTGGTCGTCATCACAAGGTTAATCACTTTTGAGGGTAATTATTCCACCTTCAAGGCTTTCCATTTTTGCCTCTTGGCTCACTTCTGGTTTGGTAAACCTTTGAATTTCCCATTTTACATTTTGAAGAGTCTTGAGAAAATTTCCTCTCAGGTTCGTAAGAACTTGAAAAACCCTAGCCATATCCTATTTCACCATGGAATTATCAAACTCTTGCTTGTATCAGAATTGAGAAAACAAGACAAAACCTAGGATGATTTCCTTTACCATTTTTTGAACCCTGATTTGACAGTTAAAATAGCCAAAAATTCAATTGACTTTGGGTCTTCCAATCCATATCACTGTCATCCTTCTAAGTCTCAAATCCCTCCAATTAATCCTACTCCATCATCTACTAAGAATCCTAAGAATCATATTTTTGACCTTAAGTTGTCTTCAACTCCTATTGAATCTAAACAAAAGAAGATGAAGGACTCTTTTCACCATGATTTTCCTCCAATTCCTATAAAAAGGAATGGTGCTAACAGGTTCAAAGGACAACCATCTCGTATGTGCACTCGAAGTATGGTTGACAAGTTCAATAAAAAGAATCCAAATACCTCAAACCCTATTAAATTACCATCTAATCATGAGAGTCCTCATAAGAATATCAAAGAAGGATCTATAGGAGATTCTAATCCTACCAAAGAAACTAAATCTACACCTTCCATGCCTAATCTTCCTAGAGGCCACTATCACACCTTCTCCTAGAATTCATAAACCTTCTACAAAGTGTGACATGCCTTCCACATCCACTGATAATCCTAAGCCTTCTTTTACTGAAAAGCATGCTCAGTCCCCAACTGTTGAACAATTACAACAAGAAAATGATCAGTTGACCCAACGTCTTGGAGAATATAAAACACTAGATAGTCATATACAACATGACAACATTGTCCTACAAGACAACGTGAATTATTTATAGTGTTTGGTTGATGATATGACTACTACCGATCACAATGTAATAATGAAGTTGAAGAATTGGAAGAGGCCTAAGCAAAATTTTCTGGGACATGAGGAAGAAGCCCCTAAAGATTAATAAATCTCCTATCTCAAGATCAGGTCACTACCTCAGGAGTACAATTATGTTTTGGAAATCCAATTTTCTTTGAAGAGGGACCTATAAAACCTCAAGAGTGGGGGAGATGGTGACTTCATGTTTTGCCTACTTTTTTCCTACTATAAATCTCTTTTTGAACATAATGATCATGCATTTTGTATCTCCATTTCCTTTCTTGAGCTTATTATCAGGATATTTTCATCAAATTGATATGGGATATGAATAAGGTATGTGTTGAATTTATTTGATACCTTAATGTGAAATTTATGTTTAATTAAATGAGTGTAATTTCTTAATACTTGTTATTTTGATTAAACATGAAAAAATGTGATCCTGACCTTCATCCGGCCCTTAATCTGATATCCCAAATGTCCAGCAAACAGATCTGCACTTCCATCTGGCCTTTATTATGGAACTCGGACCGCAACATATTTGGTCGTTAGAATAGTTAAAGGAATTTTCAAGGAAAACTAGAACATGGGTATTTTTACCCATTATTGCCCTCTTGATATGGCTCCTATTGTATTTTGATTTAGATAGTTAAATCTAGATCCTATATTTGAGAAATTATTTTAAGAATCATTGCCTATTAATAGAACAATGAAACAATTTTCTGGTTTTGAGAGAGAGTTGACCCTTTCAGTGGGCGACCTCTCAGAGTCTATATATACCTGAAGCCATAGAACACAAATGACAGGTCTATGATGAGATAATTGTCATACTGCTAAAAGACTTGTCACAACTATATACATATTTCTGGTTTTTAATGAAATTTGGGTTGATGTGATAAATTGTGATTGTTGAATAAGATGGAGTACGACTACTTGGGGGGGGGCACCAGTAGTTTATGCATTCTGATTTTGTTGTACATTCAGATTTATATAACTCTTTCTTTTGTAGGTCTCTCATTCAAACTATTTTTTTTTTTAATTACAAACATTTTGCTAACTATGTCATAACTGCATGTATTCTCTTTTAATCATCGAATTTGTGTTCGAAATCATATACATCTTCTTTGTAGGATGATCACTTGAAGAATTGTGCATATTCCTTAAGAGACTATTTATAGCTCATTTAAATTGTATTATGAATGTTTTAAGTTAACCCCTGCAGGACTATGTAATCATTTCTTTGTGAATACATTTCCAGTTTAAGTGTGGCAGTGTAATTTTTTATTTTGACAAGAACATGTGTGTAGCATATTGATATTCCTTGAATGGAAAAGTTTTCAGTAGATTGTTTAGTTTCCACTTTAAGTTTTTCTATAGAAGTCAGTTTCAAATTCATTCCATTTGAATTAGCCATCATATTTAGATGTCATCATGATACAACTCTCCATTGTAGATATAGATAGATGATGTTGTTTTTCTTCTTCAACATGATAGTGTGAGCTAGATAATATTGTTTACCTTCTTCAATAAGATTAGTGTGAAAACTAGATGATGTTTCTTATTTTCCTTATTTTATAAGTAAATATGATTTCTTAGTTTAGTTTTAAAAATCCATTTCAGAGTAGAATTCACTTAAAGTAATTGTTTTTGGAAAAGATAACTTGTTCTCATTTCATATTCATATATTGTTGTTTATAAGTAGTTCTACATCTCAAATAGATTTTGGTTTGCTTGAAGTCATTTACATCATCTTTTGAAAATAGAATTGTAGGTTGAAAGCATAGTTTTGATCCCTAGGGTAGATTAATCTCCTTTGATTGTTCAATTCACTTTCCAGACTTCATTCCAGTACTAGGATTTAGTCATAGAATATGGTGGTAGGAATATGTAAATAGTTAGCTCATGTTCTATCTTGACGCATACTATGTTACAACCTGAATTGTACGTTCCCTAGTTGATAGTTTAGTCAAGGGAAATTAAGTATATAATTTACACATCAGTAATTATGAGTGAGTGAGAATTTATGGAGTGCAGTAAAGATTTTGGATTGCAACTTATATTTTTGAGTAGATATTTGTTATTTTTGTGAGTGTGTGTGTGGAAAATCATTTGTTAGATTGAATCCTTTAATATTTGTTTCTATTTTTCAAATTTGAGGACAAGTAATATCTCCATCTCTCACCCTGCATGAACCTATAATGCAGTATCTCACTACATCTATAGTTTCTTCCAGAATTGATTAGGTTATATCTTGCAACTATAGGAACAGTCAAGATCTCCATCTCTCAGCCTGCATGTACCTATAATGGAGTATCTTACTACACCTAATATTTATTCTAGGATTGATTGATATTTCTTTTAAGAATGTGCATAGTGTTAATTATAGATTGTTGTTAGATTAGTTGTTACAGGAAACAGATTCATAGTTCATATTTCCCTTTTATGAGCATGTAAATGAACAGATTCATCACTTGAGCAAGAGATTTAGATCACATGCTTGTTGCAATTTTGTTTATGAGTTTTGATTTCTAGTTTTTAAACTATGTGGAGAGTGTTGTTTGAAGATTGTGAAACATAGTATTGGTTTTAGAGTGTTTCATATATAGGCTATACTCATCAGGCATAGGAACTTATCTATTATTGTAACATATAGTGCATCAACTCTATTGATTATGAAACTGGATTGACATATTAAATTATTGCAGTATATTGAACATATAATTGCACCAACAGTGATTAGTGCTTGTGGTCACATGTTGCTCACTTACAACTATAGATCGGTTGTGCTTTCTTAATTGACAAGGTGCTAGCAGGAACTAAAAGGTTATTTTCTAAAGGGGAATCCTTCAAATCTAGCCCAAATCTGTCTTCTATTTTTTTCTTACAACCTTACAAATCTTTCCTATATCTGTTTCAGTAGTCATTGCTACAATTTCTTTTTTCAATTCATTTGGAATTTATTTTTTTGTGTCATTTTATTGATTGATTAAAAGAACTTGTTTTTGTGGGTACGGTTTCGATTCTCTAAATTCATTTCCTCAGGATTAGGTGCTAGTGGTACCCCTGTAAAAGAGTCTATTTTCTTTTAAATATATTTTGGGTTTTCCTTCAAATTTTCTTTTATTGTTTAAACAAAGTTAACTCCCTTGACTTGCTATCTCTTTTTTGGGTCTTCTTGGAATTATTTCCTCATTTGCAATACTTTTCTTCAGTTTGTTTATCATCTTTTTGATATAATGTTGCCCATCCTTTTTGTTTTGTGTGAAGCAAAAGGAATTTTGTTTTCTTTTGATTGATATAATCTTTCAAACAAACAAAAAAACAAAAAATTGTCTTTTTAAGAGATTTGTGTTGCATTTTAGAATAATTTGGTTAAGAGTCTTTAGTTCACAAGTGGATTTGAAAGTTGCATTGTCGAAAACATTTTAGGGAAAAAGTATGCATTTTATTAAGGAATTTCATTCGTACTGGTGCACGTATTTCATTGAAAAAGAAAAAATATATCTCCTTTTCCCTTAAGTAGTTATTCATCGAAAGAAAAATTGGATTTTCGCACATATCTTTCTTTTGGGATTGGTATTGAATAAAAGCACCATCAAGTTTTTATTCAGGTCCCTTTGAGTAAAAAACATCGATTTAAAATCAAGCACAATTAAAAGAAATTAGAACATTTTTTTTTATAGAAAACCAACAATAGCTTAGGATCTAGGGCCTTGGAATAGGTTTGGAGAGTTAATTATCCAAGGCCACCAAACAAGACAAAAAATAGTTTAACCAGTTATGGGAAATCTCACCTCACATGTGAGTTAAGCACTAGGTCAAGATAAGTTGGTGGTTGAGATATTCCCTCTCCATTTTCTTGGTGATACTGCTTCGTGTATTGGGGATTTTGAGATGTGGATGTCCCCAGCGTAACTCCAATGTTCTCAAAATTTTGGGTGCCAGGACTGGACCTGGCATTCACCACCCACATGATAGGATTGGCTGACGATTTTTCTACCTGAGTGAATTTTTGTGAAGTGGTAACCTGACTAGGCTAGTCTAGGTGGCTACAAAGGTAACTACAAGGGGGAATCCTTGTGGTACTTGAGGAAGACCTTGAATCTCTGCTTCAACAAACTAGGGAGGGTATTTTCCCGTGGGCTCTTACTTACACCTTGGGGAGATGTTATGTGATGGTTATCATAACTGCTTCACGTATCTTCACTAATGATTTGAAATCTTTTCTTTGGAAGACCCTTTAACCCACTCATTTTATTTCTTGATATCTCATATTTTGCTAGGTGTGTTCCCTATGTATTGGTTTCATAATTGTTCATAAGATTGTTTTTTATTCAATTTGAATTTTTTCTATCTGTCCTGGCTTACCTACCCTGTTGTCCTTCCATAAGAATCACTGGTTTTGATCTGAAAATATTCTATCAATATGAATGACTATTTTTCCAAAAACCATTCACTCATCCTCCTCCTCAACCTGATTTAGAAGTTCCCCCATTTTTGGTGAGAAATCTACCTTGTCATTATTCTCGAACTATTGTTTGTTCATCCATACCCAACTATGAAAATCTGACCATTTGTCATACATCAAATGAGTTCAACATCCGAAGACACCAATACTACTGACATGGAAGATCTTGTAACAAGAGACAATCCATTAGGAGCCATAACCATAATAAAAGGTTATCATAACCCTCCTTCCACCACTCCTTTAATCAACTTCTTCCCCCACGTTTTAGGGAAAAAATACTATCATGATAGTGACCCTTTTTCAAAATTAAATACACCCATGTCGAGTGGCAACACTACCTATAACTATCCAATTTCAACTCCCACGGTGTCTAGCACGTCAAACAGTATCCCAGTAAATCCTCTTGTGCCATCAACTAGTGTATTTGTGAATCCACTTATATCATCACTTAGCGAAGTAGGAAACCCACCTTTATCATTAGTAGGTGGATTTGGAACCCCACCTATATCATCAACCACTGAAGAAGGAAATTCACTTGTTCCACCACCTCACACACCATTTTCTCTTTTGAGTCATCTTGTAGTCCATCATGTTTCATCCAATGCACAACATAAAGTTATTCCAACCCCTGCCTATGGTTCAGAATCCAATGTAGGACAAATCTCTATGTCTAATCCAGGGAGTGGTTTTGTCTTCTCTTCTGGAAACCCACCAACTAGCTAAAACGCAGCTAGTACTAGCTTCCCATTTGGATGGAATTGGAATAGTGGAATTAGCACTAATCAACCTAGAGAAAATACATTCCCAAGGGGAAGAAATGTTCCTTGTGGTAATCCATTCCTACGGAGAATAAAAATTCCTTCGGGTACTCCCAACGCTAGGGGAAGCAATACCCTTGGAATCCCTCCCCTCGTTGGAAGTAGAAATCCCCTTGTTACAGGAAACCCCCCCCCTATCTCGGAGCAGTAACTCCCCCAGTAACGTACCCTTTCTAGGGAAAATTAACATCCATGGAAATGATCCTTTGTCTAGGGGCACAAATCTCCCAAATAATACTCAATAGGGGGGGTGCTTATATTACAATCACAAATACTTACCATGGAGACAGTTATACACCTATAGGAAATCCTTATCAAGGGAGTTACTTTTCTACTTTTACTCTCTTAGTTGTGGAGCCTGGTTATCTTCTTGATTCAGAGGTATTTTTTTTCAGCCATGTTTATACCCCATGAAGACTTTACACCCCAAAAGAATGTACAGTCCTCCACGCAGAGGAGTGCAAGGGGGGTTCGGGGGCAATCAGGCCCCCGAAGGAAATATTTCCTTGTAAATGTATATTGTAATTTCATTGTAAATCTAGATCGTTCATCATAAGGTCACAGATCTGACGGTAGAATTTATGTTAGGTTTTTTTTCCCTAGAAGGCAACCCTCTTTTATGAGGAAAATGTATTATGGCTATGTATCATTGTGAATATTGTATTCTGAGTGAGGATAATGTGAGAGAAAGAAGATGAAGTTACAATGGGTGGGTTGTAGGTTGTATCCCTTCATTTGTTGGATAATAATAAAGGAAGTTCCTGGAAATTTCTCTAGTGGACGTAGCCCACACTGGGTGAACCAAGTATATTTGTGTTTCTATTGTATTGTGTATCTTATGTGTTTCATTTCCGCATTTGTTTTATTTTATTTCTCGACAATCCTATTTTTCTAAAAATTGGTATCAGATCGAAAGGTAACTCACAGGAAAAGAGGGTTCTTGGTTCAAGTGGGAGCAATGGCGTAAGATGGAAATTTTAGGGTCGAGAAATTTAATGGCCAAAAATACCAGTTATTGAAGATGAAGATGGAAAATTATTTATATCAAAAGGATCTATTCCTACCATTGGGTGGAATAGAAAAGAAGTCGACGGCCATGAAAGATGAAGAATGGGAGGTTCTTGATAGAAAGGAACTAGGAATGATACAATTGAGCCTGGAAAAATCGGTGGATTTCAATATTTTGAAAAAAAAAACGAAAATGAAGGAGTTGATCGACGCATTGTCTAAAATGTATGAAAAACCCTCGGCGTCCAATAAGGTATTTCTATTGAAGAGATTATTTAATATGAATATGTTAGAATGTGTGTCTATTGCAGATCATTTAAATGAATTTAATACGGTTACTAATCAATTAAGTTCTAAAAAAGTGGACTTTGATGATGAGGTCAAGGCTCTTCTAATCTTGCGCTTATTTCCAGAAAGATGGAACGGCTTGGTCATGGATGTAATTAAATCTGTATTTGGTTCAAACACTTTAAAACTTGATGATTTTGTTGGTGTTATCCTTAGTGAGGAAATGCAATGGAAAAGACATGTGAGACATCAAGTAATGTGTTAAACATGAAGAATAGAGGAAGACAAAAGGATAGAGGAAAGGTGTCAGGAAACCACAAGAATTATAGGAAGGGAAGATCTAAATACAAATTTGGAAAGATAGAGTGTTGGAATTGTGGGAAGAAAGGACATATGAAGAAATATTGCAGAGCTCCAAAGAAAGGAAATGAGAAAAATCAGGAAGGAAATATAACAGGTGATGTGATACAAGATGGTTTTATTCTTTTTGTAGATAATATTTCTAAGTCTTGGACAACATGAGAAAAATTAGGAAGGAAATGTAATAGGTAATGTGTTACAAGATTCTTTGATTCTTTCTATAAATAATATTTCTAAGTCTTGGGTAGTAAATTCAGGGGATTCATTTCATGCCACACCCCATAGGAAACATTTTCTATAGTATGTTCAAGGTTATTTTGGACAGGTTCATTTGGGTGATGATGCACCATGCAAAATTGTTGGAATGGGAAAGGTAAAAATAAAGCAACGCAATGGAAACCAATGGTTGTTGAAATAGGTAATACATGTTCCACATATAAGAAAAAATATAATTTCAATAGGGAAGATAGCAAGTGAAGGTTGTATATCCATATTTACAGATAAGGTGTGGAAGGTCACCAAAGGATCATTGGTGATAGAAAAATGAGAGAAGGGAGGTACATTGTATTTATGTACCGGTAATACTAACTCTTCTATCTCTTTAGATTCTACAAAGAGTGGATACAACATTGTAGTATCATAGGATTGGACACATGAGTGAGAAGGGAATGTAGATAATTCACAAAAGAAATTTGGTGCCATATCTTAAACAAATTGATTTGGATTTATGTGAGCATTGTGTTTATGGAAAACATAAGAGAGCCATATTTCTCAGAGTCGGAAAAGAAAAGAAGAGTAAAAGGTTAGAGCTTGTGCATACATATGTATGGGGACCATATCAGGTATCATTTCTTGGTGTCTCTCATTATTATTTTAGTTTTATTGATGATGCAACTAGAAAAACATGGGTTTATTGCATTCGACAAAAATATGATCCTTTTGATACTTTTAAGAAATGGAAATCTTTGGTCGAGAATGAGACAGGAAAAAGGTTCAAGTTCTCAGAAAGTTGTCTTAGGTTGATGGAGAGTTGGTATGGATTTTTGGTTGTCATTGATGTTAACCATTGGAGAGCGATATTGTAGATTGATTTCAACCCTTAGTGATTGATGTCAACCCTTGGAGAAAGTCCGGTAGTGAATTCTGGTAGCACAAAGGTTTGGGTAATGGACCCAAGGTTGTTTCATGTATAAAGGTATGAGTTCTAATATATTTCAAGGTAATAATATTTTATATGGATAGTACATGTCATGCCATTTTCGGTGGTATGTGGAATGTCACATAACTCCTCACAATTAGAGAGTTATGGCCATGTGAAGTTGGAGAACCCAGGTATGGGTAATGGACCCAAGTTTGTTTGATGGATAATGGTACGAGTTTTAATATATTTGCAGGAAAACCTATTATAGATGGATATTACATGTCATTCCATTTCCATTTATATGTGTAACTTCACATAACTCCTCACATTTAGATAGTTATGGCCATGTGAAGTTGGAGAACCCTCATGAGTCATCTAGAAGCCCCAAAAAGTCAAAGTAGTCAAAGTGTTTGCAAAGTAGAAATTATTTAAATAATAAAGTGAAGTGATGAGTGTACTATAAATAAAAGTGGATACAATATAAATTATTTAAATAATAAAGTCAATGGAGAAATTACTAAGAAGACAAGTGGTTAGAAGTGGGTTAACCCTAAAATAAAGAAAGTGGGTTAAGATGGTTAAAAAGTAACCACTTGAGGAAGCTACATGAAAATATAAATAAGAGGAAATTCTCTCTCATTTTAATCACACTTGAGAATAT
>ML848060.1:9152-19310 GCA_009831015.1 Picea engelmannii | reverse complement strand
AAGGGGGAGAGATTTATCAGATGCAAGATAGAAATTCTTGGAGAGAGAGCACATAGGCATGTAGACAGGGGGATCAGCCCCAAGAAGAGTTCAATCAGGGGGAGCAGACCCAAAGGAAGATACCCTTTTCCATTGATGTCAAAAGGGGAGAGATAGAAACATTGATGAAGAGTATAAGCATGAATGTTATCATGACTAAGTGTTGTCATCAATGTTGGTGTTGCCATCAATGCCAAGGGGGGATATTGTCATAAAGTTAGCTTAGGTTGATGGACAATTGGTATGGATTGTTGGTTTTCATTGATGTCAACCATTGGAGAGCGATATTGTAGATTGATTTCAACCCTTAGTGATTGATTTCAACCCTTGGAGAAAGTTTGGTAGTATATTCCGGTGGCACAAAGGTTTCGGTAAAGGACCTAAGTTTGTTTGATGTATAATGGTATGAGTTTTAATATATTTGAAGGTAAGAATATTCTATATGGATAGTACATGTCATGCCATTTTCGGTGGTATGTGTAACATCACATAAATCCTCACGGTTAGAGAGTTATGTCCATGTGAAGTTGGAGAACCTAGGTTTGGGTAATGGACCCAAGTTTGTTTGATAGATAATGGTACAACTTTTGATATATTTGAAGGAAAGACTATTCTATATGGATATTATATGCCATTCCATTTTGAGTGGTATGTGGAACATCACATAACTCCTCACGGTTAGATAGTTATGGCCATGTGAAGTTGGAGAACCCTCATGAATCATCTAGAAGCCCCAAAAAGTCAATGTAGCCAAAGTGTTTGCAAAGAAGAAATTATTTAAATAATAAATTGAAGTGATGAGTGTAATATAAATCAAAGTGGATACAAAATAAATTATTTAAATAATAAATTCAATGGAGAAATTACTAAGTAGAAAAGTGGTTAGAAGTGGATTAACCCTAAAATAAGGAAAGTGGGTTAAGATGGTTAAAAGATAACCCCTTAAGGAAGCTACATGAAAGTATAAATAAGAGGCAATGCTCTATAATTTTAATCACACTTGAGAATATTGAATATCTACAGCTGACTAAGGTAACCAATGGATATCAAAGAAAAATTTCAGAGGGAAGGTGAAGAAAAAAAGGCCGAAATTCAAGGGACGATAAATTCTTTTGATGATGCTTTCTAAGGTATATTATTTACAGGTCATCTTGCCATTTTCACAATAAAAAAAATTCTAGAATGATTCAGACTATGAAATTCGGAGGCCATTGAGGAAACATATCCAATTAGTTGTGATACAAATTTCATCTTATGGGTCGTTGTATTTTTGGACTTACACACCGTGGAAAATAGGGTTTGTGGCCAGTCCTAAAACTAGTCTAAAACAAGTGTTTTGGGTAAACACGTCATAAATTCTTCATAATAGATCCATATTCAATAAGAATAAATTTATTGGTTATTGTACAATATGTAGTATTCTTTGTACAATTTTCAGATCCATACAACAAATATTCTGTGCAGGGCACGCTCTACAAGTTCACTCTCTAGAATAAGCCAGAATTCAACAAGCTATGCCATTTTTTCTATAACTCCCTTTCTGAGAGGTTCCAAGTAGTGAAGTATGGAGGAATTGCATAAAAGACACTGAAGAAAATTGTGTACCATTTTCATATATGTATTCATTACAGGTTCATAGTTATGACTATTGCGAGTTAGGGTTTTTGACTAATCCAAAATTAGTCATGTGAGACTAAAGTAAAGTTTGATGGAAATGCTAGTCTCTTGTTGTTAAAGTTAAGGATAGTTTGCAAGTATGTGATCTTATACACCATGTAACAACCCTAGTTGAAAAAATGTTTAAGGATTATTAAGGAAAAATTAATTAGGGGATTAATCGTCTTAATATGGTATTAATTAAACAAGATAGGTATAATAATTCTAATTAAATAATTATTAATTAATTAATGGTTGCAATTTGATTAATTAATTGATTAATTAACTACCTATTACATTTAATAACATGAGTATTAAATTTAATAGATTAATAAGTTATATTGTTTAAATTAAAAAGGTTATGTACACGGAAAGGGATAACATATTAATTACGAGAGGATATAATAAATAAAGGGGGATAAGGGGCATTAACTACGAAAGGATAAGATAAGGTAATAAATGGGTAGGTAGGGAAGTAAATGAGGGGGAAGTTGGTGAAGGAGGCATATGAGCGGAGGAGGTTTATGGAGGGGATTATCATTCGACGAGAAGGAGATTGATTTTGGGGGGGGCTCTCTTGGATTGGCAGGGAGGAGAGTGGAGTTCTGTAGTCAAGAAGGTTCAGTACAGGCACCGGTTTGTTGGAGGTTTTGGGCACGGGGGCCAGGATATACATATGATATCCTGGAGCTAGGTAGTTGTCCTAGTTGGCAGGGAGGATAGTAGGTTTTGGGCAGTGTTTTCACAGTTCAGAGCGGTCAACAAGGCAGCAGACAAACGGAGGGTTAGCATCAGACCCAGGTATTTAAAATTATGCATTGTTTTTAATCTGTTATAAAAATTTATTATTCGTTGTTAAATTTACATGCGTATGTGTTAAAATAGAAAGGAATTATTGAATTTTCATAAATCTAGTAGAAGTTACTGTCTTGTTGTAGAATTACAAGAAATTAAATTAATTTGGCTATTAAAATTGGTATCAGAGCTTTTTTTTGAAATCTAGGCCTAAGGGCCAAAACTCCAAGCGCTAACTCCAGCCACGCTTAACCTGCAAACAAAACACAGAAATTTTGATAAAAATAAATGCAATATGAATTTTAACTACTAGGGTTGTTACAAGAACCTACATATAGAAGAAGATAGTGAAAATCAGTGAACCACGTACTCTTTTTGGGACGGCCATTTTTCGCTGAGTGCGAACGCTTGTCATGTTGCTTGCCCACAGTGCCTCCAGCATGATTCTTTGCACCGACTGCACCAGGTTTCACGTGAAGTTCCTGTCTAGACCTTGCAGAGTTGGGTATTTTTAGGGAATGCATCGAATCCCTGCCCAGGGACGCGACTCTCAAAATCTCTCTCTGATCTTCCATCAGGAATCCATCATTGGAAGCCATTGTGCAAAGCAACAAAACTACAGAGTAAATCAGAAGGAGAAATCTATATCTCTACTTCCTCTCTCTGCAAATATTGGCAACAAGCATACGTTATCAAAACTACTCATGATAGAACTAATTTTATTAGATAAACCCCAAAACCCTAGCAGGATAATTTATCAGTGCATCTAGCGACAGAGCTAGAGTGCAGATTAAAAGTTGAAGGCCATTTTTTCAAATCACAAAATTTATTCAAAAGGTTAGAAATGATGAATACACAAAAATTCCTAGGCTCCGTTAAAATAAAAAGGAAAAAAATAGTAATAAAATATTTGTTTTTCCTGTAAAAAGAACAACAAATTTGATTTAAATAATTCAAAAAGAGACAGTTAGCGCTATGGTAACGACCCTGCCCACCAAATATTATGCGCCGATAAGAAAATTTTCAAAAATCTTGTCTGAGATTAGTCCCATTTATTATTTTTCGTTGTTTTAACATAATAAAAATATCAGTAAACCCCAAATACGATATCTCGAGCCACCGCAGGAAAAAATTGAGATTTATCCTAAAAGCTAATGCCCTTACGCGAATCTACATTCTGACTAGTTTCAGCACAAATCCGATAGAATATAAAGAAAAATGCAAAAAAGTTAAAGCAGAAAAAGACAGTACCTTGTTAGGGATAAGAACTTCCCGATAAAGTTAGGGTTCTAGTTTACAGTAAAGATATTTACAGAAACCGATACAGAGGCAGATCCTACTCAGGGCTTAGTGAACAGATTTGGGATTTTGCTCCAGTCTCGAGCCTTGAGAAAGAAGTAAAAATATATCTTCGAGTGGGGGGATTTGATCTCCTGATCTGTCGACCGGGACGGCAAAAATTTAAGGCTCACGCGAGGGAGTTGTGTTACGCGCACCAGAAGGAGAAACACTGTGCGAAACCAAACTAATTTCAACAAAAAGATAAACGAGATGCGACACACAGGATAAGAAAAAAAAACTTTGACGTATTCAGAAGTGGAGGGGCATATATAAGGAATGGATCGATCGAGTAATATAGACAGGGATGAAGGGATTTTTTTTTCTTTCCAGATGGGGACTTGGGAATTGAATTGACAAATGCTACTCGACGTATCTTCTTGTATGGTGAAACCTGCGCTCAAGCATAACAGATATTTCTCTTGGAAATTAATAGATCTCCAACAAAAGAAACTAAAGTTTTAGTTTGCGAGTGGGTAAGGAAACAAAGAAGAACTGAAGTGCTTCATTTACCTGCTTTGCCACAAAATTTATTACATCCTCTTCGCAGATATTGCTATCAGACTTCCTCGCAACAAACTGCCCGACCTACCATTCGGTTCTTAGAGATTAAAGGCCTCCTCTCAAATTCGAATTTGTTAGCTCAAACGCCTCACACTATCACCAAGCGTTGTGCTCAGAAAAATGGCGAGGATGTGAGCCATGGCATGCGAGATTCTTGGAACCTCTGAACAGAGAAAAGACAATATCTGTGGTGAAGAAAGAATGATGCGAGGAAGGTCTCGGTAGATGAGAAGGAGGTGGCAGAGGAAGGACGCGTAGGGTTCGAAGAGCTGGCAGGTGTAGGGTTTTAGGGTTAGGTATGAAGAGTAAGAGGGAAGGAGGGGGCATGTGGGCCTCATGCGAGGACCCACTGCACGACTCTAGTTTTTATTTATTTATTTATTATTTTATATTTTTTTTTCTTTCCTTATTTTATGTGTAACTTAGGTTAAATATTGCCCGCAGGGGTGTAGACCGATTGGCAAGTGCTGTGTAAATGGAAGGAACTATGTAAAAAGAGGTCTCAAGGTCGATTCTCACCCCGATTTACTCAGAGGGCGTGCTTGTGGGCTGTGCGTTTCTCCCTAGGGTTTATAAGGCAGCCGACAGGATTCGACCCCGTGTCACGCGAGTACGATACTGTCGTTGTTACCGATTCCCCTAGTATAAAAAAAAAACTTAGGTTAAATATTAAAATATTAATGTTTAATTTATATTAAATATTAAATATTAATTAAAAATAAATAATAATAATAATAATAAATAAATAATCATTTTAATATATATTATTTGATTAAAAAAATTTAAACCTCCACGAAGTGGCACCCATGGGAATGGAACTCGTGACCTATTGAAACCAAACCAAATGCTTCCACCAATAAGCCAAACATGTGACTTGAAATTAAATGTTTTGATTGGAAATTAATATTAAATTTAAGCTATTAMAWTWYAATTTAAWGTTAWATGCTAAATATAATTTAGCATTTAAYRTTAAATTWWAATTTTTAATAAATAGAATATAATTTAAATTACATATAGTTAATTTAGAGTTTAAGTTTTATGATTAATTAATTGTAAGATTAATTGATCATGTTTTAATTAATTAATTATGTTTTAAATTAATTAAGTATTTTGTCTTTTAAATGAGTAAAACAAAAAAAAAATTGAATTATTAAAGGGTTTTGAACCCACGACCCCACCAAGCGAAGAGCCTTAAAAAGAACACTAACACCAACGCGCCACACATAACACTTTTACAAATAAATTCGCATATAAATAGTTTAATTATCAATAATAGAAAGGTACTAGCCTGAAGAATAATCTTTGATTATCCAAGCGTCAGGCTCATGAGACGTTACACACAACTCATCGAGCCAAGAGCCAAGTGCCTTGATAAATGCAAGAAAGTTATGAACAATAAATCTAACCCATTGATTTTGGAGGACGACTAAGATTAAGCCAACATCTTCAATGCATAGCCATCGGATAAGGGTTTAAGGTTAAATAAGATTAAAAGATCATTAATTGTGCCCATTGTCAATAGGTGTACGCCTTTCGACGTAAATTAATAAACATAAGGTCGGAAGTCACTTTAATCAACTTGTAAGCGAAAAGTTAAAATGGCTTAGACTAGGACAAGCAGGAAGGAGGCGGCATATGCACTAGAAGAGTAAGCATAGGAAGTGACGAGTAAGGCGCAAGGCTAGCGTAGCTACAGGGCAAGGGAACCAATATTTTTTTTTTTTTTTCATAGGGGCGAAGAAATCAAGATTAGACGCTTAATCCTAACCCTAACCTAGCCAATCCCCTAATGGAGTAATGTCTGTTTACAGACAAAAAAAGAAAACTTATGCCTAACCCTATTTCTAAGTTTAAGTAGCACCAATTTGAAATGTCCTTGAACTCACCCTAACAACTTTGGGGTGATGCAGGTTAAAGCATACAGGATGGTCAGGACTCGAAGGAGTCGAGGCAGGGGAGCGTCGTTGCAAGCACCGCCAACACTGCCAGCGCCACCACCACCATTGCCCGAACTAGCCCTCATCCTGCGCTCGTTGGAAGCCATTAATGAGACTTTAAAGGGGTGACAACTTGCAAGGACTGAAGTGGAACCCCCACTGTCTGGAATGGGTAATCCATAAGTGTCAAGGGATTCAGGGGGAGGACCTCCACTTGAAGACATCATGCGAGAATTGCAAAAGATCAAACTTCCGGAGTTTTTCGGGGGTCACGCCAACGAACACACGGAAGCCTGGTTGGAAGGCATGACCAGGTGTTTTTCCTTAAGGGACTATGCGTCCAAATCAAAGGCAAAGATCACCATTTTTCAGTTAAGAGACAACACCTTGAACTGGTGGGGCAACCTGGAAAGACAACTGCACCTTACCCCAGACACAGTGTCTTGGGAACTTTTCGAGGAGAGCTTCCGAAGGAAATATCTACCAGCATACTACGAGGAACAACAGGTAGGGGAATTTCATGCCTTAGTACAGGGAAACAGAACTGTAGAAGAATATGAGATCAGATTTATGGAACTGGTCAAATATGTTTCGTATATGGATAATGACCAACAACAGGCAGAGCGCTTCATCTATGGATTGAACCCTAAGATAAGAGCTATGGTTTGGACGAGGAAACCGTCTTCAGTAGCGGAAGCGGTGGAAAATGCGCGTTATGCAGAAGAACACATGAACTTAACTGGGGGTACCAGACCGACATTTCCGCATCGCCCTGGATTCGTAGGAAAGGCCCCGAGGACATTTCCTAGGGGAGGGGGCTCAAGGCCACCACCATATGGTAACAGAGTCACGCTAAGGACAGTAGCTATAGGGATTTCAATGGCAATGAGTGCAGCATCTCGTTCATCACCAACGGTGCAGACAGGTCCATGACCATCTCAGGGAATAGCGAGTAGGGGCAGGGATTCTAGGGGAAGGAACTCATTTCAGAGACAGTCACATAATAGTACACAGGTTCAATCTCATGTTACCGTTGGGGGTGAGGAGGACCCCATTACCAGTGTGATTTCCCAGAGTTACAATCAGGGTTCGTGCATAGAGAAGGAAAGGCACCAATGGGGAGAGAAAGTAGCAGCCACCAGATTTACGCAACGGTTAATAATCGCCAGGCCGAACATCAATCCAGGGTGGTGGAATCATCAGGTACGCTAAATCATATCAATGTCAAGATTTTGTTTGATTCTGGTGTGACAGATATTTTCATTTCACCATCTGCATTAGAAAAGAGTGGGTTGGCAACCCACGAGCATGATGACTTTAAACAAGTCGAGATGGCTTCGGGGGAAAAACAAGCGGTAGGACCTAGTGTGGATAATTGTATAGTAGACCTGGGAGTGTGCACTACTAGGTTGAAGGTATACGTCACTGCTCTCAGATCATATGACCTAATCATTGGAATGGATTGGTTAGCAGCTCATCGAGCTTTGGTAGATTGTTTCTCAAAGAGGGTGCTTTGTGTCGATGATGAAGGAAGACCAGTAGAGATCCAGGGTGTACAGAGAAAAGTGTCGTTACGCTTTATATCAACTATTAAGGTTAAGTGATGCTTGAGGCAAGGGTGTCGACTTTATGTAGTGGAAGCAGTGAATGAAAGGAAGGGACCCTCATTGGATCAGTATTCGGTATTGTCAGAATTTCAGGATGTTTTTTCGAACGAGTTACCAGGGTTACCTCCTGAGAGGGATCTTTATTTTACCATTGAGATAAAACCTGGGGCAGAACCAATTTCTAAAACTCCGTATCGGATGACAGTGCCAGAACTTTGTGAGTTGAAAATGCAGTTGAAAGAGTTACTGGACTTAGGGCTAATAAGGCCCAGTGTCTCACCTTGGGGTGCACCGGTAATTTTTGTGAAGAAGAAGGATGGATCCTTACGACTATGTATAGACTACAGGAACTTGAACCATGCTACAGTGAAAAATAGGTAACCGATGCCGTGAATAGATGACCTTTTCGATCATATGAAAAGAGCAGCCGTATTCTCAAAGATCGATTTGCGATCAGGGTATCATCAGTTAAGGATTAAGGAAGGTGATATCCCAAAAACTACCTTTCGAACTCGGTTTGGACATTACAATTTTTTTGTTGTACCTTTCGGATTGACTAATGTGCCAACAGTATTCATGAGCCTCATGAACGATGTATTCTGGAAGTACTTAGATCGATTTGTACAAGTTTTTCTAGATGACATCCTCATCTATTCCAAGAATGAAAGAGAACATGAGGAACACTTGTGAATAGTGTTGTTCTGCCTTAGAGAGAACAAATTGTATGGGAAGTTGTCGAAGTGTTCCTTCTTCCAGAAAGAGATACACTATTTAGGACATATCATTTCCGGTGAAGGAATCTCTGTGGACCCAGAAAAGGTAAAGGCAATTATGGAATGGCCAGTGCCGAAAAATGCCCATGAGGTGAGAAGCTTCATGGGGCTAGCAGGTTATTACCAGAGATTTGTAGAAGGGTTCTCAAAAATAGCGAAACCCATCACCACCTTGCAGCGCAAGGGGGTCAGGTATGAATGGGCAGTAGAGTGTGATAGTGAATTCATTGAGCTTAAGAGGTTACTAACAAGTGCGCCAATTCTACGAGTGTCGGATATGGAAAAGGACTTCACGGTCTGCACGGATGTCTCGAAGCAAGGGTTGGGGGCCGTGCTAATGCAGGATGAAGGAGTGATAGGCTATGCATCAAGGAAGTTGAAGAAACATGAAGAGTTATACACGACTCATGATTTAGAGTTGGCAGTTCTAATGCTAGCTCTGAAAATTTGGAGGCACTATCTTGTGGGGTGAAACTTTCAGCTCAAAACGGACCATCAAAGTTTAAAACATCTCTTCACTCAAAGAGATCTGAATGCCAGGCAAAGGCGATGGAGTGAGTTTATGAGTGAGTAAGATTTTGCTATTTCGTACATCAAGGGAAAGGAAAATGTGGTCGTAGATGCCTTGAGTAGGAGACCACGTATCTTCTCCTTGGTAACCTTAAAGGTCAATCTGAGGGAACATGTGTTGACACAACTCCCAGGAGACAGTTGGTATTTAAAGGTTACTTCAAACCTCCAGAGCAGGAGGTGATTAGACCCAAAGTATGAAGGATATAGTATGGAAACAAACAGACTATTAAGATATCAAGGAAGGATGTACATCCCTGAGAATGGGGATATTCGAAGCATCATACTGAAGGAATCCCATAGAGCACTTTATTGTGCACATCCGAGTGTGAAGAAGATGTACGTAGATATGAGGAAGCTCTTCTTTTGGGTAGGCATGAAGCGCGATGTAGTCCATTTCGTCACCAAATGCCTAGAGTGTCAACAAGTGAAAGCTGACCACCATCACCCGACAGGCCTCCTACAACCACATGATGTGCCTATGTCCAAGTGGGAAGTCATCTCTATGGATTTTTTTGTGGGGTTGCCGCTCACATCTCATAGACACAATGCCATTCTTGTGATAATGGATAAGTAAACCAAGAGTGCTCATTTTATTCCAGTTAGAGACACTTATGATGTCACTGATGTGGCACGTGTGTTTGTAAGAGAGGTTATCCATTTGCACAGTATACCTAAGAAGATCATTTCAGATAGGGATTCGATATTCACTTCTAGGTTTTGGACAAGTTTACAATCAGCGTTGGGGACTCAATTGAACTTAAGCACAACTTATCATCCTAAAACAGATGGGAAAACTGAGAGAGTAAATCAAGTCATGGAAGACATGCTTAGGATGTATGTAATGGATAATCAAACCCAGTGGGAGAAGTACCTACC
>ML848059.1:0-17903 GCA_009831015.1 Picea engelmannii | reverse complement strand
TCATGAGAATTCAATTAGGAGAAATTAGAATTCAATCAGTTGTAAGTAGAGAATTAGAGTAGTCATTAGGATTCGAAAGAGAAAGGGATTCTTAGCTTTGATTCATGGTTTTGGTTTTCATGCTTTTATTATTTTGTTATGAATATTGATTTGGTTATTGTAATATAAGATTGCTTCATTTGTGTGAGCTCACATATTTTGTTGTGTTATTTAACTCTTCACATGTTGTACTTTCTTTTCCTTCATGTAGTTCTCCATTTCTAGATTAATTCCTTCACGCAATTTCTCATTCCTAGATTAATTTCATTTATGCAACTAGATTAATTCAATTCCATGTCGTGTGTTAGATTAATGATTCAATTTAATTTATAGCTTAAACATTAGATTAGATTAGTCCCATTTCAATCTTGCATATACTTTGTGTGTGCTTCATCAGTTTATGAACCCCGGGTTGACAAATTAGATAGTTGGGTAAATACTACAATGAAATTAATTCAACATTAGTTCGGCCCAATGTAATGATTATTGTTCCTTTTGTTCCGATTGTTGTTCCTTTTGCAGGTTGTGTTGTTCCTTTGAATAGAACAACTGTCATTCCCTTTACGATTGTTGTTCATTTACAGGTGTTGCATCTCTGGAGGCTGGGTATTGAAAACAGAAGGTAAGAACCTACGTAGGCGACAAGTAAAATGCTTGTGCTAGAGCCTACCTTTGGTTGATGCATAGAGGTTGTTTTTAGGACATCTTTAGAGCCCAACATAGAGTTGTACTCTATTCAGTTATTGCTGAAAAACACCAAGGATTGTAGTTTGTAATAAAAAGAAAATTTTACATACATCTTGTGTTCTTTGTGTTCCTTGTGGTGATAACTTGTTGATGATATATTGCTGATATATGTTGTTGATATGTGTTCACATCTAACTGGTTACAAATGAAAACAATGAGTAATGAGTAAAATGTTGAATGCTAAATAATGAGTTTTCTCTAAGAGGGAATTTTTGGGAAAAAGATCCCCACACTCATTCACCCCCCCTCTAAGTATGGTAGGTGTGTCCAATAAGCCAAGTGTTTATAAGATGGAAGACTTATGTGTTTATTAGGCCGAAGAGCCTAGATTCTAAGGCCATTAAGCCTAATTTTGTATATGTAAATACTCACATCATTAATATAATTATATCGTTGTGTTTATACCAACCACGAAGAAAGAGTTATGGGGGACTAAGCTCCACTAGTTAGGGAAAGGGAAGGGGCTAAGTGTCTAGGAATAGGGGCTAAGCTAGAGGGCTTACCTCTAAAGGAATAATATTATATTATTACTTCCTAGAGGCTAAGATTTGACATAACCTATTTTTTCTGAAGTTCCTAGGGTAAGGGAATGAGTGTTAAGTGGAGCTCATGCAGATTCAAGAGGACATGTGTCAACCTAGGTGCATGCAATTTTAGGTGGGAAAGTCAGCTCATTGGGGTTCCCTCACCATTCCTGGGATGTTTTCCACTCTCACAAGTTTTCCATACTCCCCACTGATGCATGCATTGATACATGGAGAGCTGTGACATAGCCATCCATTGCCTCCATCATCGATCTATGCAACTCTTGAAACCTGCACACTCGTGTTAAGAAGCTAATCATTTTTCCTGTGAAGCACAACATGACTGCATAGTTTATGATCCATATCATGCCTTAGCCTTTGTTGTTTATAACCACATTTTCTTTGCACTGGTGTGGCTTGTTGTCCTTACTAGAGCCCATACCCATTTTTTGTTGTGGTGTTTACCCACTGGAATTAGGAGTTGGATAGAAGAGGCAGGTTGTCATGCCTGTGAGAAAATTTCTCCAGGTGAGGGAGTGTGTTGAGGAAGTGAGTTCTCCTAGAGGGAGTCCTGTAGTAGTTACATTACTTCGAGACTTCCGTTCCATCCTATTGTTGAAGCCATGGAAGGGAGGTGAACAACCGATGGAATTGTGATAGTAAAAGTGTACACTCCTGAGGTGGGATAGGCATGTGGGAAATGAGGGTCTGGGCATAAGTGGCTCTTGGGAGAAAATCATTTCTATTGATATGTGCGACTTTCCTATTGTCGTTGGCAAGCCTAGGAATCCATTTCCCGTTGGCGTTTAGTCCCATATCAGGGGTGACCCACTACTGAGTGTGATGATTAGTGTGGTCTAAGGCTGGGAGGTTTGTGGAAGGTCTGCATGCAGTTGGTGGTCTTCTATTAAAATATAAGTGCCACTTTTTTGTTCATTTACATGTTGTGTAATTGTACATGTGATATAATTGATGAGTAATGCCTAGATTTATTGTATATGTTGTATGTGTAGTCTTACTTTTATTTCCACATTAATCTGTGTAATATTAGAATATGTTGTTTGTATATGTTTATATATATGTAGATGATAATTTTCATTTCCATGTTTATATGTATGTGTATGATGTTTTTGCAAGTATCTCTCTGTGGCATAGCCTAGTAGATTAAGGCTGGGGATGTTAAAAATTGGTATCAAAGCATGAAATTTATTCAGCGACATGGCCTGGAATGTTGGTTTAAGGCTGGGGATGTGACAAAATGGTACCAAAGAGAAACATATGTTTACTTAGTGATGTTTCTCGACCTGTTGGTGGTTGGGGACATTAAAACAACTTGACGGGAGGGTTAAAAACACACAGGTATCAGTTTCAATATGAATAAATCCTTATTCGCCACATCAATGACATCAAAGCCACTCTACCCACCACGGTTCCTCCTTGAGAATGATGTAAATTGAACAGGACCGAGCCAAAAGGCCTGGAATTGTTCGAAGCCATACCCAAAATCAAAGACATTTTTGTAAAGGCCGAGTGGTATGATTTCATGTGCGCATTTGAAGGACATCACACATTCTTGACTATTCTCTTCACCCAGACGTTGATGGCTTCCAAACCCTGCTTGGGGATACCTAGATTCATCTTACAAAACACTTCATTGTAGTAGCCTGCACTCAGACTCCCTATCTATGGGGAAAGATGGTTTAAGAAAGGAAAGATACCTCCTGACCTCCACAAAAAATTCCTAGTTCTCAAGCACCAATACCATGACTAGAGCCAAGGAATCCCTGTGTCATGGATAAATGAAGACTGGAAAGGATCCCTAGTATCAGTGCATAGGTATATCACAGGTAAGGGTCAATTCAACATTGTACATTGTTATCACCTTCATTTCCTTATGCATTTAAGTGGATATAGAGATATTAATTTACCATATTACCTACTTAAGATCCTAACCAAAATGGCCACAAGAGTTCAAGGTCACCCTGAATCTTCTCACACAAGCCTGTACCATCATGGATTGATTAAATTGTTGGTAACTTTCACTCTCTAGGAACTTGAAATTTCTTGGGATTGTTTCTTGAAGTATATGGGATTGAAAGAGCAGGAGTAGGTGCCCAATTCACAGAACCAAGATGCTTCTAGTGAATATAAGACAGAGGTCAGGGTTTCTCCAGATCTTGGGAGCTTGATGAAGCCTGTCTAACCCGCAATGAGTAAAGGGAAAGGCCCAAAAACATGAAACGTTCCCTCGAAATGAAAAACATTAGAAACCCCCATGGAGGAGCCCCCTCGCATGCAATTGAGGTATTCTATGAAAAAGGGGAAGGAAAAAAAAGTGTAAAATCTTCTAGCATGCAACCACCTGCACTAGAAACACCACAAAGGTCTTTGTCATCCAACCACTCAGAGGAGAAGCATAAAACCCTCATCGAGCAACAACCTGATAAATTGCAACTCACATGAGGGGGGAAATTGGGTCTGGTTCACATAGAAAGGAAGTGGTAAAGTGAAAGGTTGTTCCTGCATAAGCCTTACCTAAAACATCCCCTACAAACAGAAAAGACAAGAAGAGGAAGGGAGAGAAAAACATTGAAGTTCCAAGCAATCTAAATAGAAAAATTAGGATTTCAAATCAATTGAGCATAAAATCCAAGGCTCTATTCAAGCCATAATTAAAATACCCCCAGCCAATTTTGATTGAGGATGATGACAGTCCCAAAGTTTCCATCATGGAAGAAATGATAGTCAATCTTTTGAAGGGTATGACAGTGAAAAAACATAAATCAAAGTCTAGTGAGGATGAGGTTGCAAAAACACCATTTGTGACAGTGAAAAAAGAGTATCCTATAGACTCCAGTCAATAGGGAATACATGATTATGGATTTGATTATGATCAAGATTCTATTGGAACCTCACCACATGCAGAGGATCCTTGTCATAGTTTACTAGACGTTAAAAATGACATTGTGGGAGTAAAGGGGTCCATTGAAGGAAAAAAAGGGAAGGAACCCAAGGTTGTACACAAATACAATATGAGAACAAGAAGAAGAGCATTGGCTGACAAAAACAAGTCTAGCACAGAGAAAGAAAAAAAGAAGATGCAAGTTGAGTCAAAACAGAGAGGGCCGATGACAACCAACAAGTGCATGAACTAAGCTTCAAGTCCAAACCTTGCAACACCACAACCAGGAATTGGAGAAACTATACTCCAGACTCTATAAGAAGTATCAAAGACTCTAGAAGAAGCACCAAAATACTTGCTTCTTTCTAAAGGAGATAATTTGAAGGAGTACCTAAAGAAGCTACGAACACATCCAGTTATCTCTTAGTTGGCCTCCAACAACGCGCATGGATACCAGTGATCGATACAGAACTTATTTTTTTCATTCCTGGTCAGTTTTTGTTAAAGGTCAGTTCACTTCAACAAATTCATTAGTTTAATTTTATCACTAGTAGGAGTTTTAGTTATTTAAGTGCAATAATTTTTAATTAAGGCATAATAAGTGGTCGTTTGTGTTTGATATGAACCACTTCTTTTTGCTAGGTCAAGTTTGAAGAATAAATTACTATACTCCATAAGTATTTAGTTAAGTCAATAAGTTGTTCTCCAACTGATAGTGTAGAGTTAAGCCACATTTCCAAATGGACGAGAGCCTCTACAACTTTGATAAATATGCAATTTTTGTATGTTTTGGGGGTTCGGTTTTTTGGGAAGGAATTCAATACATCAAAATGGTTGCACCTGTTCTATGAATGGATTAAATATCTCTACATGGTGAATATACTCTTGATGATAGTGTGTTTTTTTCCAAATCTATATGTGTTTTTCTCTTATCTTGAATGCAATTATTGATATGTGCAAAGTACATTTCATTTTCCTTTCAACTATTGTATAACTCATCTTTACTGATATGCAACATGTAAAACAACTAATGCTTTGGTGAAGATTTTTTTTATTGCAACCTATGGGAGTAATTGTGACGTAGCCGCCTACCCCGCAGGGTCTCTACGCCTGACCTCCCGGTCTTAAGGATCGTTCTGTCCAAAACTCGTGAGCCGAAGCGACTCTTTTCGATCCCCACTAGAATCTTTGATAAAAATACGATCCACAGGTCCTTATTTCCCTGTCAGGTCCTTATTTCCCCAGTCAAAAGGATCGTTCAAATTCCCAAAATTCATGAGCCGAAGTGGCTCCTTTCGATCCCCACTGGAATCCTTGATAAAAATCTGATCCATAGGTCCTTATTTCTCTGTCATGCCCCTACACGCGCCTACTACTTCTCCCTGATTTATAAATTCGGGTTTCGGGGTTTCTTGTTTTCCCGATGTCGAGAGTTCCCTATCCTCGTGGACTCCTGAACTCTGATTTTTCGATGCACTCCCTTTTTTCCTTAGCCCCTCCTGGCTATGCTATGGGCCATGTGACCTGTTCTCATAAGACCGCAGCCTCACCTCCCTTCAGGGTTTCAGACTTTCTTATGCCAAAATGCACGGATGCTTTGTCCACGGGATCCTCGATCCTTTGATTTTGGATATGGCATCAGCTAACAACCCCTTTTCGCCTTTAGCACGATCAATGACTGTGATCACCTATGAAACCAACGGTCCCTGATCTCCCTCCGGACTTCAGGTTTTCAAATGCCCAGATGCATTTTCCCTTGGGACTACCGATCTCTCGAATCCTGATTCTCCGATATGATGATAGTTGGCCTTATAAATGGCACTTCCCTCCTTTCGGGGTTTTGGACTTCGAAGCTCCGAAATGTATGGATTTCGTGTCCACAGGATTCTCGATATCCCGATCCCCGTAACACCGATAGATAGATTTCCTTTTAGGAAATCTCCCAAATGCTCTGATTTCTTCCATGCGTCCTCCTATGATGGACGGTCCTAATCGCTTACGGGGTTTCCCCCATGGATTTACCCGATTTCTTGTCCTCGTGACCCGCGATTTTCCAAGTCCCGAAACTCTGATGGAGTCTTCCCTTTTGGGACTTTTCCCAAGATCTTATATCCTCGACACGCATCTCCTCAAGATGGATGGCCCTGATTAACTCTCAAGATTTCAAAGTTTCTATTGATGAAATGCCCCGACCTCTAGTCCTCAGTATTCGTGAAACGCCGAACCCCGATCCTCCGATTTGACTTTTCTATTGGGACTTTCCCCGATAATATGGATCTTTTCCACGCATCCCGACTAATGGATGGCCCTGATCCAATCTCATGATTTCAGAGTTTATGATACCCCGATGACAGAAATACTCTGTCAACTCAAAACCCCAGTAGCCGAAATACCGATGGGTCGCTCGATCCCCGCCTTGTGTCTCCACAAACGGATGGTCCAAATCATTCCCAGGACTTTCATCTTGGAGATTTCCTGATCTCCTATCCACGAGACTTCCGATTTCCCAATTCCCGACACCTCAATATCCCGATATGTGTCGGGAGTCTTGCCCAGATTTGAGAAGGTCTAAACCCCATGCACCTTCCGGCCGATCCAATGGCTGACGAGATTTCTGAATGAGATCCAACGGTTCTCATTCTCCTGGGCTTTCACCTTAGATGCTACTGTAACCTCCTCGCTCCTTCGCCAGATCTGATGGCTGACGGGATTTCTCTCTGAATCTGACAGTGCAGATCGTTTCTTCTTGTGTGCTCACTCTGATGCTCTCTAGACGCGAAATCTTCAACGACCCCTCTTTCTTCGACCGATCCAATGACTGTTGTGCTCCCCCTGAGCTTCTTCACTTTATTCCAGTGCTTGGGAAAATTCCAAGTTCTCAAAGGCCTCGACCTTTTCCTTCCTTCTCTGCGAGCTCCCCAGCTTTAAGCCTTACCTGCGTTCTCCACGATGCTATTCCTCCTGAGATTTACTCCTTTCGAATCCTTGAAGAATTCTTTGACTTCTGCGCCTCTACAGAGTCTTCACGCACACAAAGTACTATCCCTCCTGAGCTTCTTAAACACTCAGACCCCTAAGGGATTTTATCCTTCTTCCTTTATCCCTTAGATGGAGAAATACTTGGATGCCCTCCTAGCTATCCTTCACTCATGCAACCTCTTGCTGAGTCTATCAGGGTGTTCAACAACCCTGTGAAGATACCTCAGTGGATTCTCCTTCAACTCAGAGAACTCAAAGAGTTCTCTTCTCCCTATGCCCGTCTACACAATGTCTCAATGCCCTCCTGGCAGAGTATCTTCTCATAGAACTTCAAAAATTATGTCCTCTGTGCACTCCTTGCACCTGCTCGATGCCCTCCTGGCAGAGCTCTCAGAATCTTCAGTGATTCTGGTTCTTCCTTAAGAACTCACAGCAGAGTTCTTTCTCAATGCACCACTGTGCATATGCTCAATGCCCACTTGGCAGAGCTCCACAAAATCCTCAGTGATTCTGTCTGCAACTGTGTCCCTCATACACAACCTTGCTTCCTAAGGTATTCAGTAACCTCATAGGTCTTTCTCTGAGTTTTTGATTTTAGCTATGTGCCCACCTGGCACATCTTTGTCTGAATCCGCAGAGTTCATAAGTTCCTCAGTGCACTAGTATCCAGAGACCGCAGTACTCTGTCACGCCCTCCTAGCATGAAACCACAAAGAACCCCAAGCCTGAAAATCAAACACACTCCTGCAAATGAAAACCTATAGCATACATCTACAACATACAGAGAACACTCACAGACATCCACATAACACATAAATACATGCAGGAAAGACTGCTTTTATTTATATTAAATTGGAAAATGCCTATTTGTACAAGGTGTTCCTGAGCACGGCCTGTAACAAGGTCTCGACTCCTTCTCTTCTTCTCTCTTGTAGAAGACCCCTATCTCAACTCTCTCTCAACTTACTACTAAAGAGATACAATTGATCTTTTTACATGAGGGGGCTCTTCGAGCTCTTCCCTCCAATCTACCTACCCTATTCAATTACATTGAATGGGTTGTCTAGTCCATTATTCAGATCTAGATCTCAGCCTTACGAACATTAAAGGCCTTCTTATCTACAGATTGCACAAAGGCATGGTTTCACAGCTCACCAGCTTAAACATTTAATTACATTCAATTCTAAAATCAAAATGAGGATTGCGCCTTTCTTAAGCTTTGAATGAGTGCGCTTGATGTGGCTGGTTGGTTGGTTGGCTAACGTGGAGAGATGCTCCTGAATCATACTCCTCAAATGCAAAATTCATGAGCTCCTTCTCATGAGATTCCCATCTCAGTAGTGGCAATCCCCCTAGTGTTAGTGTCAGAAGTCACTCCTAGATTGCTTGCAGGAGTAGAGCCCGACACCCATTAGTTTAATGTCACGATTGTTTTAATGGATGATCAAATGGGGAGAGACTCGAGGAAATGTCATTCTAACTCAGGGGTCGTGTTTGGTATGTAAGGAACAAAGGAGGTCTTGATCTAACTTCATCCAGTGGGTTAATTAAAAGATGAGCAGGTGGAAGACTTGGTAAGAAAGGTGAACAAACAACTTTGGGCAACAGGCTTTCAACAGTTTGCAGAAGAAAGACTCTGAATGCAAGATCCTCTTGGTTTGGGGTCTCAAGAAACTGAAAAGGGGACTTGACTGGATCCTCCAATTCCAAGTCACTCAGTGCTAGGAAAATCACAAGAACCGATTAGAGACAGCGCAACTGTTACAGTGATCCATTACAACATCATCCTATAACAACTACAGCTCGACTGGATCCTCCAATTCTGAGTTTCTCTAACACAGTGTAAACAAAGGCATGAAAGAAACTGGCATTCATAAGGAAAGAAGTCTCAAAAGTCCATACATAATTAGATTAATAGTGTTGGGCTAAAACTTTACAACCGGGAGCTCTGCTCAACCATCGATAGATACAAAAATGGTGAAAACGCCTACATATACTCAAAACAACAATCAACAACAAAATCGAGATGCTGCATTAAACATATTGTGTCTGCATGGCTTCTGATAATCTGTAGCTGTCATCTCTGAATGATCATGCAACTTATGGAAGACGTAATCGAACTCCTGATAGTTTCATGGGAGAACCGACGTGCCTTTAAGTCGTTTCCGGACTTTCCCATTATGGCAGAAGCGATTTCTAACCACCACCAACTACCTTAATAATTGCTTCATTGGGATTGGGGATGGCCCAGCCAACTTGACACCTTTTGGGACGTGGAAGGCCCCTCGCACTGCTACCTGGACTAGCTGAACGACTTGATGAATGTGAGTGGAGGCCAACATGAAGGATGGGGCATATGATGGGGGTGGTGGCGCCACAACTATGAGGGTGAGATGTGAAGTGATGAGGTGTGAGAGAGGTGACGGGGGAAGACACATGGTGGAAGGCAATAGGCAGAGGGAGTAGAAGATGAGATATAATGGGCCTATTATTAATGGGAGGCTAACGTGGAATGGAGCGGGACACATGGAAGATGGTGAGTGGATGATATGAAAGATGACGCGGTAGGAAGGGGGGCCCACGTTGATTTAAAACAGAGCAGCTGAGAAGGATGGGATCACCTGAGCGCCATTGATCCGGGTGCTTTGATCTCGACCGTTGGGAAGATGCGCGGTTGATTTTGGACCCCCCCCTCTGCTTAAAGGTAGGAAGGTGGGGGGGGGGTCTGGAATTGCCTTGAGCGTCGTTGATCCAGGCGCTTTGATCTCGATCATTGAAGAGGTGCACCCCGGATTCCAGACCCCCCCCCCTCCGCTTAAAGGTAGAAAGGCGGGGGGGCTCCGGAATCCGATGTGAGCCATTGATCCGGGCGTGCGAAATCCTGTCGTCCATAATTGATTTCCATTTAAACACGGATGCATTTTCATCCTAAACTTAGGACAAGTGGGTTTTTTACCCATTCCTTCGCATTTTACCCCCCTTACCAGAAATGTCACTAACATTTGGCTCCATGGGGGATAGAGTCATCCCTGTGATGCTCTAAGAACACTTTTGCAGATTCAGTGCCTTGCTGTTGGGCTAAGGAGTCATTTATTAAACTGAAAACAAAAACAATATTTACAAAAACAAAAGAGCCGACTGCGGCTCACAAAAAACATTTTTTCAAGAAATGCCCATTTACTGGGCCACTAAAAACTTCTTCGCCTTCCAGATCCTACAACCTGTATGTGTTGTTCGAGAATACTTCAAGGATCTTGAAAGGCCCAAACCAGAGGGCATCAAACTTATTGCGCTTTCCCCTGTCCTGCCTGGGTGCATCCCATTTGAGCACCAGATCACCCTGCTCAAATTCTTTCTTTCTGCCTTTCCTATCAAAATCTTGCTTGATCTTCTGCTGATGGTTGTAGGCCCTATCCATGACCTGTTCTCTGATCTACTGCACTTCCACTATCTGATGAATCCTTCTGACCATATTGTCAGGTTCTCCTTCAAGGTCCTGGAGGAATTTCGCCACAGATAAGGCGAGCTGAGTAGGGAAAATGGCCTCTGTTCCGTAAACAAGTTGGAAGGGTGAGATGCCTAGGGACTTCTTTGTTGTCACTCGGTCAGCCCATAGAGAAAATTTGAGCTTTGAATCCCAGGCCCTTTTATTGTCTTCCACTAATTTTTTAATGAGCTTGATCAGGCTTTTGTTGGAAGATTCCTCTAGTCCATTTCCTTGAGGATAATAGGGAGTAGAGTGAACCAGTGAGATCTCAAACTATTCACAGAACTTGACCAGAGGTTCAGACCTGAAGGGGGCGGCGTTATCAGTGAAAATTTTTCTAGGGCAGCCAAATCTGGCTATGATATCCTCCAAGAGGCTGATAATTACTTTGTGGGAGGTGCTCCTGGTGGGGACAGCTTCCATCCATTTGGTGAAATAGTCTGTCGTAGTCAGGATCCATCTGTGCTGGCCACTTGAGGGAGGATGAATCTCTCTAATGAAGTCCAATCCCCACTTCTGAAAGGGTGCTGAAACTACTACAAGCTTTAATGGCAGAGACTTGAGCTGCTGCTTTCTTGAGAACTTCTTTCATTTGATGCAAGCTCTGATTTTTTTGCAGACATCAGGGAATAAAGTGGGCCAGTAATACCCAGCTCAGAGGATCTTATGGGATGTGGTCTTCCAGAAATGATGACCCCTACAAAGGCCACTGTGGAAATCAAATGTAACCTGTTGGGATGCTTGTGGGTCCAGGAACCTTAAAAATACCCCTAAAGGATCTTTCCCGTACAAGGTCTGGTCAATGAGGCAATATATGACCACCCTGAGCTTTAGAGCTCTTGCCTTGCTTCTTTCCATGCCATCAGGAGGCCTCAATTCTTGCAGGAAGTACAAGATATCCTTGTACCAGGGGCATGCTGCTAGCGATAAAGCGCCTTGGGAACTCTTGTTGGATGACTCGGCCTGTTCATTGACGAAGTTAATCTCCAAAGCTTTGCAGTTGGATTCAGCCATCATCTTAGCTAAACCTTGCCCCTTTATCAATTTGGTGGGCTTAACCTCTAGATCAAACTCCAGTATCTTGGCAATCCATTTACCTCTTCTCCCGTCTATGTCAGGTTGTACGAGGATGTCCTTCACAGAGGCAGAAGGGACGTACGCGATAATATTTGAGTGCAAGACATAGACTCTGAAAGCTTTGAGGGATTTCACCAAGGTATAAGCCTGCTTCTCCATGATCTCATACCGGAGTTCTGCATCTCTCAATGCCTTGCTAAAGAAGGCAATAGGTTGCTCTTGCCCTTGCTCATTTTTCTGCAATAAGACTACTGCTACTGTATCACAAGAAGCAAAAGAAAAAATCAGGAAATCTTTAGAATAATCAGGACTGATTAGCACAGGTGCCTCAGTCAATTCCCTCTTTATTTGGACAAAATATTCCCTGGGTTCAATAGTCCATTTCACTTCATTTCCCTTCCTGAGCATGGCTATGATGTGTTTCACCAACTCAGCAAAATTTGAGACAAATCTCCTCAGAAAATTTATCTTTCCCCAAAAGGCCTGAACTTCCTTCTTAGATCTGGGAAGTGACAGGGTCTGAAGCACTTCTACCCTGATAGGGTCAGTCCTTACTCCCTCTACTGACACTATATGGCCTAATAGCTTCCCTTCCTTCATAGCGAACAAATATTGTTTTGGTTAAAGATAGGCCAAACCTTCGACACTTCAGGAAAACCCTCTTCAAGTGGCAACAGTGTTCCTTGTCTATCCTAGAGAAGACCGTGATGTCATCTAGATAGATTACCATGAAATGGTCTTTCTCCCCAATGAAGGCTATGTCCATGGCCTACTGAAATGTTGCTCCTGCATTCATCAGCCCAAAAGGCATTTTGGCATACATGAATGTGCCCCAAGGAGTGGTGAAGGTCATTTTTTCCCTGTCCTCGGGCATGATTGATATCTGATTGTAACCAGAGAAGCCATCAATCATGGATATTCTAGATGCACCAGTGACCTTCTACAATATGTGCTCCATGTTGGGCAGGGGATAATTGTCTTTCCTTGAGCTCCTGTTCAGGTTCTTGAAATCAACACAGATTCTGATTTCCCCACTTTTCTTCCTTACCGGGACCAAATTGGCCACCCACTCGGAATATCTCAAGGGGACAATGATTTGGGCATCTAGCATCTTCTTCACTTCTTTTTCCATGATAGATAGCAACATGGGATTTATCTGCCTCAACTTCTTCTTGAATGGCGTAGCCTCTTCTTTCAGTGGGATCTTGTGCTCAATGACTGATGTGTCATACGTCTTGAGGTCTTCGTAGGTCCATGAAAACACATCAACAAACTCTCTTAGCAACTCGGTATATTCAACCCTCTGCTCCTTGGTCAAACTCCTTGACAGCTTGAAAAAGTTAGGCTCCTCTGGTGGGCCAATGTTGCGCTCAGCTGTGTCAGCATCATCACCTGAAACTCTCCCCTTTACTGCCACATCATTCCCATCAAACAATCTCTCTAATGGGACCAATCCCCTTGGAATGTGATTGCTAGGCAACTGAATAATTTCATGCTTTGCTATTTTACTCAGCAACTCACCCCCATCAAACCTTTCCTCAGAGATGGAATCTTGGTCGATATGCAATTCTGAGAATTATTCAATAGTCTCCAAGAACTTTTTGATCTCGAGATCATCCTCAAACACTTTCGAATGTTTGACGTTGTCAGGTATGGAGGGCCTGTATTTTACTTCTACATCATACCTCAGTTTGGGCGGCAAGGGTACTTTGAAAATGCTTGCTGATGTAGCCAAGGAATCTGCCACTATGTTTTCTTCTCTTGGGATGAAAGAAATGTTAAATGCTGAGAAGAAACTGTCAATTAGATCCCATACCTCATTTCTGTAACTCCTGAGTCGAGGATGTTTGGCTTGATAAGTGCTTCTGATCTGCTGGACTACCAACTCGGCATCTTAGAACACTGTTACCTCTTGAATTCCCATTTCCCTTGCGGCTCTTAATCCTAGGATAAGAGCTTCATACTCTGCCACATTGTTGGTGGTTTCGAATTCCAGCTTGTATGACAGGGATATGGTCTCCTGAGTAGGTGACACAAAAACCACCCCAGCTCCAGCGCCTTCTCGGGAATAGGCTCCATCAAAAAACATTTTCCAGATTGGGCTGATGGAGGGAGGAAATTCAGGGGAAATAGTGGGCTGCTTTCTAAGTTTCATAGAAGGCTCAGGGGCATGGGTGAGCTACAGTAAACTGGAGCCTAAATCAGTGTCCAAGGCAAAGATGGGATGATTGGTAGGGTTGGCTTCATCACTGATTATGTAGGCCAGTTGGGCTTCCCTGTATAGTCTTCTATGCTCTCCTCTAAACACTGGGATAGTAGCATATGTGAGGTCCATATGCAAAGTTCCCCATAGTCTCTTTATCCAAGATATTGACAACAACATATTGAACTTGGGGGGAACATCGGCCACCACAACATCCATGACCAGACTTTTCATGGGCAGTTGAAACAAGGTCACAACCAGGTCTTTAATAACTCCAAGACACTGGACTCTCCTAGAGTCAAAAGAATAGAGGTCATGATAGGCTCGGGTGACTTCTAGTCCTAACTCTTCCATGACAGTTTTGGGCATGAGGTTGTGGGAAGCCCCTTAATCCATCAAGCAGTTGTGCAACACTTTATCATGTATGTTCAGGGATGTGTAGAAGGGAGGGGATGAATCATCTCTATCTTCTACCATGGGACCTAGGACAACTGCCAACTTTTCATCTTGGAGGTTTATGGAGTCTGTGGGAAGGCATAAGGCTTCAGACTGTAGAAGCTCGGAGAAGGGTTTTTTAAATTCTCCATGTTTAATTAGCTTGGTGAGGGGCACAGGGATTATGATCTTTTGAATTTCGTGCTCGAAATTAAAAGAAGATGTAGGCTTTAGAATTTCTCTTATTTCAGGAACATGATTCTGAATAATAGGAGAGGGGGGTTGGGCCTTCTTACCTCTGTGAGCATCTGCTACTTGATTAGTAGGTTTCTTTGTCCTAGTGGACTCCTCAGGAATATCAGGTACTGCTGTCTTTTTATCGGACCTCAGGTTGTACCTGCCTCGACCGTCGCTAGCCTTGTCTCCCTTGCTCAATTCATTTAGTTGACTGTTCATGAGAGACTCCTCGTATGCTGATTGATTCAGGTGAGGAAAATGGGAAGTCTCTCTGAAGCAATGGATCTTTGGCTCAATCTCGTCTGTTTCCCCTTCTTCATCTTCGGCCACAAAATTGTTCTGTAAGGGGGCCTGAATTCCTTGGTCTTCTCTGTCTTTTCCCCTGTCTCTGTGCATAATTGGGGGAGCGATATTATTTGGCCTCCTGAAACATCTTTTGTTATTGGCGCTCTGAGGGCCCTTATACACTTGCCTCCTTTCCACCTTTAGTCGCTCCATCTCTTCAGACATAAACTTCATCATCTTGGTCAGTTCATCCACTTGAGTGTGGGGCAGTGATGAGACAGAAGTTGAGGCTTCAGACTTTCCCTTTCTTCTGTCTGTGTTGACCCTGTTCCTCATTCTGTCAGCTGCTAATATGTTGTATTCCACTTCCACGACCACATATTGCATTTGATCTAAGGAGGTGGCTCTTCTTTCTCTCAATAAAAGGAAGAAATCAGGTTCAAATGCACCAGCATAGGAAATTTGGGCAGAGGCTTCTGAGGGATTTATCTCTGAAGGAATCTTATTATACATCTTATTGAATCTTTTGGAGAAGTCAGAGATAGAATCTCCTTTGACTTTCTTCAAAGCCTTGAACTCTGTCATGTAATACATGAAATCCTTCCTATCTCCCCACTGCCTTAGGAAAACACTATCTAGGGCTTCAATTCCAACAATAGATCCGGGGGTCAATCCTCTAAACCATTTCCTCACCTCCCCATCCAGGCTCTGGATGAAGACTCTCATCCAGACATCTTCATTTTCAATGTTTAGGTTGTCTACATAACTGTAGAAAGAAGCCAGATGCTCCTCTGTAGTTATATCCCCTTCTCCATTGAACTTGGGCATGTATTTCAAGTAATCTCCGGCAGGGAGAGGATTCATAGGATGGGGTAGGATTAAGGGAGCATATCTAGCAGTGACTATGGCATCCATCCTATTCGGAGGGGGATTAGCACCAGCCATAGGGATATTAGGTAGAGGATAACTTGGAGTAGAAGGAGTTCGTGAAGGGGCTACCGGGGATGAGCCTCGAAGTGGAGTGGGGAACAAGAGAGGATTCAAGGAGAAAGCTAACGAGCTCAAGTCAGTAGGTGTTCCTCTTTGTGCAGGAGTGGGGAAATCTCCTATAGTCCCGGGTATACACCAAGGAACAACTTCAGAGGAGAGGGGAGTGACAAGGATTTCTCCCTCCAATCCTATACCAGGAGGGGAAAAATCAGCAGGAACACTCCCAAAATTTAGGAAATGGGAAACCTCTGAAGGAGGTCTATTAAGAAACTGAGGAGGAGAAAAAGGAGTTATTACAGAAGGAGATGGGGAAATACCTGGTTTAGCAATGGAAAATTATTCTACAGAGCTCTTTCCTCTTCTGAGAACTGCCTCTGGGTCAGCTTCAGGTGTAGCTAGAGGCAGCTGTGGATGTGACCGCATATGTCTGCCTCTGTAAGCCACAATTAAAACAATGGTTTCGCTCTAGTGGAGTCATCACAATGGATTCGCTAGGTGCACAGTATCAATCTTCAAGTTATGATATCTGATGCACCTTCAAAATCAGCTAATCGTTGTCGTTCAATCCCAGGGAAAATATTAAACTTCATCCCCGACAACGGCGCCAGAAATGCTAGCGTCAGAAGTCACTCCTGGATTGCTTGCAGGAGCAGAGCTTGACACCCATCAGTTTAATGTCACGATTGTTTTAATGGATGATAAAATGGGGAGAGACTCAAGGAAATGTCATTCTAACTCAGGGGCCGGGTCCAATATGTAAGGAACAAAGGAGGTCTTGATCTAACTTCAGCCAGTGGGTTAATTAAAATATGAGCAGGTGGAAGACTTGGTAAGAAAGGTGAACAAACAACTTTGGGCAACAGGCTTTCAACAGTTTGCAGAAGAAAGAATCTGAATGCAAGATCCTCTTGGTTCAGGGTCTCAAGAAACTGAAAAAGGGGACTTGACTGGATCCTCCAATTCCAAGTCACTCAGCGCTGGAAAAATCACAAGAACCAATTGGAGACAGTGCAACTATTACAGTGATCCATTACAACATCATCCTATAACAGCTACAGCTCGACTGGATCCTCCAATTCTGAGTTTCTCTAACATAGTGTAAAAAAAGGCATGAAAGAAAATGGCATTCATAAGGCAAGAAGTCTCAAAAGTCCATACATAATCAGATTAACAATGTTGGGTTAAAACTTTACAACCGAGAGCTCTGCTCAACCATCGATAGATACAAAAATGGCGAAAACGCCTACATATACTCAAAACAACAATCAACAACAAAATTGAGATGCTGCATTAAACATATTGTGTCTGCATGGCTTCTGAAAATCTGCAGCTGCTGTCTCTGAATGATCGTGCAACTTATGGCAGACGCAATCGAAATCCTGACAGTTCCGTGGGCGAACCGACGTGCCTTTAATTTGTTGCCGGACTTTCCCATTATGGTGAAGGCGATGTCTAACCACCACCAACTACCTTAATAACTGCTTCATTGGGATTGGAGATGGTCCGACCAACTTGACACCTTTTGGGATGTGGACGGCCCCTCACGCTGCCGCCTAGACTAGCTGAATGGCTTGATGAATGTGAGGTGAGGCCAGCGTGAAGGATGGGGCATATGATGGGGGTGGTGGCACCACAACTATGAGGGTGAGATGTGAAGTGATGAGGTGTGAGAGCAGTGACGGGGGAAGACACACGGTGGAAGGCAATAGGCAGAGGGAGCAGAAGATGAGATATAATGGGCCTGTTATTAATGGGAGGCTGACGTGGAATGGAGTGGGACACATGGAAGATGGTGAGTGGATGATATGAAATATGACACGGTAGGAATGGGGGCTCACGTTGATTTAAAATAGAGAAGCTGAGAAGGATGGGATCACCTGAGTGTCGTTGATCCGGGCACTTTGATCTCGACCATTAGGAAGATGCGCGGCTGATTCCGGACCCCCCCCTCTGCTTAAAGGTAGGAAGGCGCGGGAGGGGGGGGGAGGGGAGGTCCCG
>WSFP011356509.1:0-34092 GCA_009831015.1 Picea engelmannii | reverse complement strand
TCCTTTTCCTTTCTTAAGTCAACTTAAAAATATAACTTTTAACTTCTTGACTTTTCCCCCCTCAGTGTGAGACTGTGACCTAGTGGGGGTGCCCAGGCCACTGAGTCTCCTCATCACCTCTCTAAGAGGTGGGGGACATTACAAAATATCGACAATAAAGACCTTATCTGAGAGAACATAGAGATGTATTAACTATTACCAGTGAAGGAATTGAACCCTAAGGGGAGAAGACGTCTTGAGCATATCAAATATGAAAATATTTGCAATTGCCCTGGAATAAGAAGATTTGAAATAAAAAGAGGTTGATTTGAATTGAATACCATATCCTTATAGGATCCTTATAGTGAATATCTGCAGCTTATAACTTCTACTAAATGAACAAGAACCATGCATGTTTTAAATTAAGAATGCAATTCCCTCTCAAGTCCTCTCAAATACATTGAGTAGCATGAAAGGATGTGAGAACTTTGGCTTTACCGTTAGCATGAGTCTCCATAGATTGATATCATGAAGACCATCTGTCACAAGCAACAACACATGGCAGACTGATGCAAGGAAAACACCAAGCTAGAATGGGCCCTTGCATGGACAACAAAAGGAAAAGGTTAGTACGAAATCCTCAAAAGATATCTTTCTAGATTTCTCCATCTACTAAAAGTTCCAAGGGCTGTCACATACATGACAATATTACACTAAGACAAACCACAATAGAATGAATCTGATAAACACCTGCACAACACATGTTTTAGCACAAGTGATTGCATGAATACCCATTAATTCATGAACAAACTCAGCTTATAATGACTCCCCACTCAAAACAGAAATCGAAGAAGAACCATCAGGAAAAACAGATGCACTAAATACAAGCTGTAAATAAGTAGCCACGCCGGTCTATTGGTTGTTCACTAAAAAAGAGAGTAGCAACAACAAACAAACATGTGAGATGTATACATACAAAATAAATCAGAATATGATCATTTGCTTCCGAGTTTAAAGCTAAATTTCATTAACTGGAATTTAAAAAATACCTTTGGAAAAACATTTGCAGGCATTTGGTTGGTAGGTAATATTAGGAGAAATGCTTAGTAGAAATCAAAATATGAGCATTTGCTTCCGAGTTTAAAACTAAATTTTATTAACTGGAATTTAAAAAATACCTTTGGAAAAACATTTGCAAGCATTTGGTTGGTAGGTAATATTAGGAGAAATGATGAGTAGAAAGATGATTCCAAAACTTATATTTCAAATAAATGCATCCATTTCCCATATCCACACATCCCATCGTGTTCTACAACCTCATTCTTTGTTTATTTTCTCTATTTCTTCCCCTCCACTCGATCGACACTGCTGCAATTTTCTTCATTATCTTTCATTCTCTCATTTCTCCACAGTTGTCATCCTTTGGTTGCTCTAGCACTCAAGGATGACAACTGAACTACTTTTCATGATTTTTAAAATTTCAAAAAGCTACATTTAAGAAAATTCACAAATAAGATAGTCCATTTGAAATATTATAAAGATCAATTAAATTAATGAATTTGAAAATTAAGAAATTACAAAATAAGTGTTAACAACACAAAAATAAATGAATTTAAAAATATTTATATATCTTATAGATTGGAACATAGACATCCTCTAAAAATATCTTATTCTTTTTGTTGCCATACAAATTTTCCCACAATATGATTTTAATTTTTAATAGAGACATAACTACATAGAATGGAATGAAAAAAATGCCTTTGGAAAAACATTTGCAGGTATTGGATTGGTAGGTAATGTTTGGAGAAATGTTTTGTAAAGAGATGATTCCAAAATTGCTATTCCCATGGACAGAATTAGTTAGTATAAGGATATTGGTGCTTAATGAAGCTTGTGTTAACATTTGATTTGTCGATGAAGACTGTAGCATGCTAAACAACCCACCAAAGTTCATGTTGAATTTTTTCCCACACAAGCAGGCCACTTGTGGTGCAAAACTTCTTCAGGCCAGTTGCAATGCTTGCCAGAAGCACTTACACACACAAAAAGGAAAAAATGCTTCCCCTTCCACATTACCTTAACATCAAAAGCATCTAAAACAAAATAATTTGCCAGCAGGCATTTCACGTTCTAAGAGAACGTTGCACAAGCAATTAGATGCCAGTATTCCTGGCCTATTTATAATTCAGGGAACAATTGCCTACATTAAAAGAACATTAGCAGGGAAAAAAAAAATAGACCTTCAAATTTCCTCTTGTTGAATGCAAGAACAAATTACTATTACAAGGTAATCAAGCTCGCAAGTTTTGGAAGTTGATAAGACCAAGCAGGAATGAATAAGGATTTGGAAACAAATAGACTACTTTTGCGAAGAGTGACACTTATGCTAACATATGAAAAGTATCCATGGAAGCCAACCTAATTTGACGCCTAGCGCTGGTATATTAAGCACCTACATCTTGATTGCATCGAACCCCGTGAGATCCCTCCTCTTCCCCATAATCTCTGGATGGAGAACAACTCCACCGCCAGCCACAACAGTAACCCAGTAACCCAATGGGAGACAGCCAAACTCAAACCTCACTGCGAACTTCACCTTGAAACAATCCATTCAAATAGGTTGAGTTAACCGACTGGGCTATTTACCTTGTAACTTAAATGACTGGAAATATTTCCCTGTACCCAAGAATACTTGAGCCTCCCATATTATTGGTGTATCCTTCCATAACTCCTCATAAGATCAAGATGATTGAGAAAGCACAGTTTTCACATACCTTGTTCCAATCAAGAGGCCATATTGTTCACAGTTTTCACATACCATGTTCCAATCAAGAGGCCATATTGTTCGGTCGGTATGTTATTGTGTAAATTCCCCAAAGAATACATAAAATTCCTTTGATTTCTCCACTTACCCAAAAATCCTTGATTTTTCCATTCCTTGTAAGAATCCCTGAGAAAATGTGCAAAATGCATGGGAAAAATTGAAGGAAATTTCAACAATTTCGCAGAGAAAAATTGAAATACTAGTGTTCAAGGCAGCTTGCGCTTAGCAACGGTCATACAAGAGGTCCAAAACTCGACATCCATAATTACTATGGAGGAATTTCAAACAATTATGGATTTTGCTAAAATAAATCCCCTGTATTTCAGGGTACTTGGAAGGAATTTCAGTTTCCTCTTTTTTAAGGTCGTTTCGGTTGCTTTTGCAAACACTATCGATTCACCTTCATACAGTAAAAATCCTATTCCTGAGCTTATATTTACAGTGGAGATCATTTACGGGGTTTTTGCGCTGCGGGCCATCAGAATCTCTGCAATTGCGTCAAAATTTGGTTCAATTGCAGAGGGATTGCGAGCTCATCGACAAATTTGGAGTAAATTATCAGTCGGCCACGTTTTCAGGGGTTAGCAGGAATACATTTAAGTGATTGGAGTGGAGTTGTAGGGTTTTGATGGATCGGCGATGTAAATTATCAGTCGGCCACGTTTTCAGGGGTTAGCAGGAATACATTTAAGTGATTGGAGTGGAGTTGTAGGGTTTTGATGGATCGGCGATGGGAGAGGAATGGAAAGGATGAGACAAAGCCATGGGAGACTGTGTCGCCGAGCGAAGACGAGGAAGGATTTTTTTATTTTCAAGCATATTTGTAGGGTAGATATGGTTGGTTTCAGATCAAATCTCTAGTTCATCTTACTCTTCATTCTTAAAGGGGCTTTTCAAACTAGTTTTGGCCTAACATTTCAAGAGTTTTGGGGCTCTACTAGTGGATTATAGTCCTATGTTTTGTTTATCTTTTGGATGCTCTCAATATAAAACTTTACTGGAATTTTCGATGTATTCAAATTTGGGCACTTCTTCAAGTCTCCGAAAAAGAGGGCCACGAACATTTATGCCATTGTGTCCCCTATTAAATATTCGATCTACAATGAGTTCAAAGGAGGGGTATCCAATAAATTGAGGACCTTTTGGTGGCTTTCTCCCATTTTAGTAGCAGGATGATGACTCAAGTTGACTCCCAAAGGTTCAGAAATGTTGAATTATCAACAACAATGGCTTTCCAAAGTCAACAAATTGAGAAACTGAATGTGGATTTCAATATGTTATATGAATTGGTTTTGGGTCTTGCTAGGAGCTCTCATTCTCTGGTTTTTCTTCCAAAGATTTCCATTAGGTTTGTCAAAGTAATAGTTAAGGATGAAGAAATAGTTCACCAAGTGCATGAAGACTGGAAAATGAAAATGAAACTATGGAGCTAAGTCGTTGGGCATACATCAAGCAAGAAGGCTTTAGCATACATGTTTTCTTCTAAGCTTAGGTTTCCATATGTATTGTAAGGTAGTTTTATTTCTAGTGGTTTATTAGCTTTACACTAGTATTATTTATAGTTATGTTGCCAAAAATGTAAGAATTACTCACATAGTTGGCAGTCATTTTGAAAATTTGGGTTTGTTTGAAACTCTAATATTTGAAATTTCATTTTTGTTTTGTATCAATTGGTTGTATGGTGTGGTCGTGGCCCTCTTTTAATACAAATGATAAAAAAAAATTAGATAAAAAATAATAATAATAACAACAACAACATAATTTCTCTCAAACTAGGTTAGTAGGGGAGCAATCTGGAGGGAGAGCTAGTCGATTATTCGAAGGAGGAAGAAGAGACCTTCTAAAAATCTATCTTTGTGTCAAGGGACGAACTAGTGGAAATATGGAAAGGATCTAGGGCCTTTTGTGAGGACACTAAGGAGGGGGGCTCATTAGACATCTCTCATCATTTTGGAAACCACAAGCCTGAGGTTAATATTCCAAAAGGGATCATGGTACTAGATGTTAACACTTACATGACTGACAAGGTATGTGTCTAGATCTCCAATGTGGTTAATGGGTTCATCCTTTGAAGAATTCTAACCCAAAAGGACAAGTTAATATAAGCAAGGTCGCATCAATCAGGAATGATTAACAAGGCCCATTACTATCAAGAGAGGATGTAGGGTATGGGTTTTGGAGCATTAACCATTGATGAATTAGCCAAAGGGAGAGGTGAAGCATTTCAGGGGAAGGACCTTAATACAAAACTTGGTTACGTAAAGAAATGAAAGAAAAAATATTATTAGGACAAGAAGGGACATGTTAAAGTGGTTATTGGAGAAGATGTGGGCATGGAAGGTATTGCATGTCATGATAGCATTCACTAGAAATAACATTTATATATGTGAGGAGTTGCCATTCCCTCGTAGATTAAATTTTGTTAGGATCCAATTTTACACCTTCGTGAGATACAATACGACCCAAATATTCCACTTATTGAACCCCAAAGGCACACTTGGAAGGCTTTGCATAAAGTTGTTTCTCTTCCAATAGTTGTAATACTCTATCAACATGGTGTATATGTTCTTCCCAAGATTTGTTGTAGATTATTGTGTCATCAAAAAATACTAACACAAATTTTCTAAGGAAGGGATTGAAAATAAAATTCATCGAGCTTTGAAATGTTGAAGGTGCATTAGTAAGTCCAAATGGTATAACCAAAAACTCATAATGACCTTTATGTGTTCTAAAAGTTGTTTTGTGAATGTCTTCTTGCCTCGTTATGATTTGGTGATATCCTGAACGAAGATCCAACTTAGTAAATAATTTTTCTCCGAGCAATTCATCAATGGCATGAATATGAAACTTATCTTTGATGGTCATTTTGTTGAGTTGTCTATAATTTGGACACATACACAATGAATTTTTTTTTTTTGTAATTATCGCCTCTAGTGAAGAGAAAGAACTTTGGCTAGGTTCAATGATGTTGGTCTCTAACATTTCTTGGATCATATGCTCATTATCACTCTCTTGTGCATATGGATACATGTAAGGCCTAATCTTAGGTGGCACACTTCCTGGTTGAAAATGAATAACATGGTCATGATCTCAAGCAAGTGGAATACCCTTGGGCATTTCACCAAATACCTTGGAATGATTTTTGATAACCATTTAGAGATCTAATGGAGCATAGGATATAGATGTTTGAACATCAAGTGAGCACAATTGTGCAATTACACCATGGTGTCCCTTTTTCAATAATTTTGTCATGTTATTAGAGCTTATCACCTTAGAGGGTTTCCCTTGGATACCTCTAAGCTCAATTTCCTTACCATCTGAGGAAAATCTCATGAAAAGATCTTGAAAATTAAGGTCTGGTATTCCCAATGATTGTAACCATTGGACCCCTAATACAAAACCAACACCACCCATTTGGATGGAAATCACGGGACTATCCAAACAATACTCCCCGATGTTGAACTTAATATTATGGCACTTCCGAGAACAATTTATGGTACCTCCATCTGCATTCATTGCTTGAAACTCGGGTGTTGGATATAAAAAGCAATTGAGATCTTTTGATAATTTGCAATTGATGAAATTATGGGTACTACTGGAATAAATCAATATTGTTACCATTTTCTTCTTGATGTATCCTTGCATCTTGAGGGTTTGTGATCTAAATGGATGTCGGTCGTGTAATGTTCCTGACTTGGTTAGTCTAGGAAACGTTGCTAATGTGTGTGTAGGATCAAAGGTTTACAACATATAAATGATCATACAAATAATAAACGCGACAAAGGACTACAAAGTTTGTATTATGATATCTCTGTGGATTACAAAATGGCCAAATGCGGCTGAATAAACTGACAATACTTGACTAGATCAACAGACAAAGGATCTTAGACAAAATACAAATAAGCAATTGCGGCATAATTAAATAACAACACTCGGTTAGATCAAAAGACAAAAGGATATTAGCCGGAATACAAATAAGCAACTAAAAGATAATACCCGGAATATGGGAGCACTGCGGAATCAATGAAGAATGATAGAAGACCTGAATGATCTTCCCAGTGACTAGGGTGTGTCTTTCAACACCAAAATCAACCAACTGGTGTTTTCCTCCTGGAATACACTGAACTATCTCTCTTGAGATGTGCATCTTCTCCTCAATGACAAGTCATAATCTACATAATGATGAATTAGGTCGCTGACCCTTTCTTTATAGCTTTCTAAAACCCTAAATCATGTTGAAACCCTAATTCATTGTTGACTTCCAAAACCCTAAATCACTGTTGAAACCCTAATTCACTATTGACTTCTATTTTTAGCTCATAATGACTTAAAAGTGCTTTTAACCCTTTTTAGCTCAATGTCACTTTCTGAATATAACACCTGTGACTGGAGTGACCTCTAGTAACCCTGTTTACCCCTCTTTGGCCCTGGCTATAGTCTAACGGGGCGGTTTAGACCATTAAGCCTCCTCTCTGGAGCTCCTATTTGGAAAGGGACATTACATTCCTCCCTTCCTAAAATTGTTTGTCCTCAAGCAATACTAGTCCAGGGTGTTGCAACACCTACTCGCTCTCCCAAGTAGCGTCCTCTATTGGAAGCCCTCTCCATCTGATCAAACACTCTCTGATGACCCTGCTCCTCAGTTTCCACTCCCAGAACTCCAAAACCTCCTCTGGAACTAACTCCAGCTGTCCCTCCTCATCCAACAAGGGAAGCTCCTCTGATGTGCTAATGAATTGTCCCATTGCCTTTTTTAGGCAAGACACATGGAACACGTTATGAATCTTGCTCCCCTCTTGAATCTCTAGCTCGTAAGCGACCTTGCCTACTCGACGCATGATCCTGTAAGGACCATAAAATCTGGGTTTGAGCTTCTCTACCCCACTCTTCTTCAGAGATGACTGTCTGTAGGGTTGGAGTCTCAAGAAAACCAAATCTCCAACCTCAAAGTTGCGCTCTATCGTGTGCCTGTCCACACTTATCTTCTGTCGGTTTTGCGTCGTCTGCAGGTTCTCTTTCAATAACTTGAGAATCTCCTGACTCTTTATGATCCAATCCTTGGCCTTAGGAGCTCTGCTCTCCCTGAAGACCAAGTCTACCAAAGTGGGAGCATCATATCCGTACAATGCTCGGAAGGGTGTCATACCAATGGACATGTGCAAGGTGGTGTTGTAGCAATGTTCTCCTAAATGTAACCACTTTACCCACGTTCTTTGTTGTCCTCCTACATAGTTCCTCAAATACCCTTCAACCAACTTGTTGACAATCTCAGTCTACCCATCTGTCTGAGGGTGATAGTTGGTGCTAGGTGTCAACTCTGTCCCCACCAACCGAAACAACTCTCTCCAAAATGTCCCTATGAATCGGTTGTCCCTGTCACTGACGATTTTCTTCGACAACCCATGAAGTCTAAAGACCTCCCTGAAGAAAATATCGGCTACCTAAACTGCGCTATACTATGTCGGTATGGCGTAGAAGTGAGAAAACTTGGTCAATTTGTTGACCACTACATAGATACAATCCTTACCCTGGACCTTGGGTAGACCCGTGATGAAGTCCATAGTTATACTCTCCCATTTCTGCTCTGGAATGGGGAGTGGCTAAAGTAGCCCTGCTAGAAGATCATGCTTGGACTTGTTCTGCTGGCAAGTCACACACTCACTAACGTGTCTCATAACGCCCTGTTTGAGGCCCTTCCATGAGAACCTCTCTCTGATCTGTCTGTAGGTTTTGAAAAACCCCTGATGGCCTGCTAGAGGTGAATCATGAACTCTATCCTAAATCTGGCACCAAGTATACTCTATCCTTGTAAAATATGACATCGTCAATGACCCTATACCGGTCATCCTGTATCTTCCCATCCATCGCCTCACAAGCGAACTTGTTCTTGGAATATTCCACTAACAAGTGGGATTTCCAATCTGCTGAAATCTCCATCAAAGAACATGTTGCAGGTCTCCTCAATAATGCATTGGCCACAATGTTCTTCTTCCCCTTGACATACTCTATGTCAAATTCGAATGCCTGTACCTTCGTCACCCATTTATGTTGGCACTCACTGAGGTCCTTCTGCTCAAGGAAATACTTCAAACTATTGTGATCGGTCTTGACCACGAATTTGTTGCCCACCAAATATTGTCTGAACTTGGTCAAGGCATGCATGATTGCCAACATTTCCTTGTCATAAATGGAGTACAACCTCTCAGGTTCACTAAGCTTCCAGCTCTCGAATACAATGGGGTGTCCTCCCTGCATAAAAACTACATCGATCCCTTCACCGGATGCGTCACACTCTAGTACAAATGGAAAGGAGTGCCAACACTAGACAAGTGCCCATGACTTCCTTCATGTGATCAAAGGCTTCCTGTGATTTCTCGGTCCATATGAAGGCCCCATGATTGGCAAGATTTGTCAGTGGTGCTCCAAGATGAGAAAAAACCCGAACGAACCGCCTATAATAGTTGTACAACCCGAAGAAGCTCCTTAATTCTGTCACGTTCTTGGGCATCGGCCAATCCAGAATGGCCTTGATCTTCTCTTGGTGTAGTTGTACCCCCTGTGCACTGATGATGTGGCCTAAGTAAAGCAGCTCTGTCATACTGAACTCGCACTTGGACACTTTGGCATATAATGACTGTGCCTCCATGATGCTCAATACCTCATTCAGGTGCCTCATATGCTCTTGCCATGACCGACTATAGATCAAAATGTCGTAAAAGAAAACCAAGATTGATTTCCTTAACTAATCCTTAAATATATGGTTCATGCAAGACTGGAATGTAGCGGGTGCATTGGTTAGCCCAAATGGCATAACTAGGAACTCGAAGTGTCCAAAATGACATCGAAATATCGTCTTCTCTATGTCCTACTCTCGGATGTTGATCTGATGATATCCAGAGCATAGATCAATTTTTGAGAAGAAAACCGCCCCATGCAGTTCATCCATCAACTCGTCAATGTGTGGGATAGGGTGTTGGTTCTTGATGGTTTTCTTGTTCAAGGCTCGGTAATCAATGCACATCCTCATGGTGCCATCCTTCTTCAGAACTAAGACAACTGAAGAATCAAATGTGTTGTTGCTCGGTATGATGTGTCCCATCGCCAACAATTCCTTGATTGCCTTCTCTATCTCATCCTTGAACCTCCTAGGATGACGATAAGGGGGGGTGATCATAGGTTTGGCCCCCTCCTCCAACACAATGGTGTGCTCAAACCCCCTGTTAGGTGGTTTCCCTGGTAGAATTGCCTCAAAGACCTGCTGATGTCGTCCCAATAAATTCTTGATATCTGGATGGTATTGTTGTCGACCTTCTAAATCCTTCTGAGTAGTGATCAAGCATTCTGAGCATATGTTACCTCCCCATGTCTGAATATCCTCTCCATCCTCTTGGATGAAATTTTCCTAGGTGCTCCTGTTGACATACCTCTTAGAACAACCTTCTTCCCATCCTGATCTTTGAATCCCATTTCCAAGGTTGGGTAGTTGGTAGTGATTTTTCCCAAGGTAATCATCCACTGAACTCCTAACACCACATCTGTGTCTGATAGGTCAACCACATAAAATGTTTCTCTCACCGTGTAGTTGCCTAACTTCATCTCTAAGTTTGGAACTCTATCTAGACACTCCACTATGTGGCCATCTGCTACCGCAACATCAAACCCCTCAAACTCCTCTGTCTGAAGTGCCTGTCTTGATACTAGTGAAGCGTCGATGAAGTTGTGGGTGGCCCCACCATCTATCAGGGTGATTGCCCATTGCCCCTGAATAATCCCTCTGATAAGGAGGGTATCATACATGGGAACACCAGAAAGGGTCGCTATGACTCCTCCCTTTATTGGTTTCCTCCTGTTAGCCTGCTCTGGCGGTTGTGGGACTACTGGAGGATGGGATCCTACCGGTGTCGATGGTCTATGAGGAGGTTTCTCCTCTGTTGGTGCTAACTCCTCCTATGAACTAGTGGATCCACTGTCCTGCTCCTCCTCCTCACTATCCACAATGTCTGTTGCTACCTCAATATAATAAATCTCTCCCTTGCCCATGCACTTGTGGCATGCGACCCAAGGATCTCTGCAACTGAAGCAAAGCTTCTTCCTCATAAGCTCTTGCCTAGTTTCATCATCCAAGTTATCCTTGTCCTTCCGTTCTCTTTGGAATGGCTTCATGTCTCGATCCCTCTGGGGCACCAATGGTTTGGAGAAAGTTTTAGTCTTTGGCACTGAGTCTGCCAAATCTTGAGTGCGAAAAATGGCATCCTTCAAAGTGGGAGGCATGTATGCCTTCACCCATCCTCTCAAAGGCTCTATGATTCCTTCTGTGAATAGCATGATCAGCCTAGGCTCTGATATATCTGTCACTGCCACGGCTACCTGTTGAAACTCTGTGATGAACGCCTCTACTATGCCAGTTTGTCTCAACTGGGCTAGATCCCTAAAGTGTATCTCGGGATCTCTCCTGTCAAACATGTCCATGAGCCTATCTGTAAACTCCCTATAAGAGGTGATGTGACTGTGACCCAATGTCACCAGTCCATGATACCACCACTCATGTGCCTCACCCTCCAAGTGTAAGGTCGTGAAACCGATGGCCTCTATCTCGGTCATCTGGTTGAGCTTGTAATAGGTGTCTAGCTTCTGTACCAAAGCTCTGGCAGTGTATTTGGATGATCCGTCGAAAGAAGGGATGGTGAATTTCCCAACTTTTTAGATGAAATCGAGGTTATGCCCCTGCTATTGTTGTGGTCCTCCCCTCTGCGGCTCTCCAGGGCGGTTCCCTAGTCTAAGTCCACAGTACTCAAATAAGTTCATGTCCTGATGAAAGTCACGACCCACTGTTGCGTACTCCCTCCTATACTATGCAATTTCATCGGCATGAGTGGGTGGCCTCTGTGCTATCGGTGGCGGTGCTGCTACCGGGGGTGCCCTCTGGAAACTGGGAAACAAGGGTTTGGGAATCCTACTCACAGAGGTGTATGTGCGAGAGGGTGACTAGGGTCTACTGCCTACTCCCGAGTTCCCCTATGCTACATGCGAGACTTGTGTATCTGGGATGCCCACTCTATCCAATCTATCAACCACCTGTGCCAAGGATTGAGACATGGTTCGTTGACTAGCTAACATATCGTTTATAACCTGCATGAAAGTTGCTTCTGGATCTACAGGGGCCTTGCCACTGCCCTCTGGTCGCTCATTTCTGTCTCTTAGCATCCTCTCAACCTTGCACTCAGCCTCACACTCTGCCCTTCTCTCTGCTTATCTGTGTGCCTCTTCCTCTTCCTCTGAGCTAGGAGGAAAAGGGGGGAAATATAGCCTATGCCTTCTTTCTTGATGCCTGTTGTAAGTGACATATTCGTCACCTACGTGTTCACAACCCTCTGGGTCTTCTGCTGCATTCATTGTCTTTAGTCACAGGTTGGCAGGACTAAAGCTCTGATACCACTGTAATGTTCCTGACTTGTCTAGTATAGGAAACGTTGCTAATGTGTGTGTAGGATCAAAGGTTTACATCATATAAATGATCATACAAATAATAAACACGACAAAGGACTGCAAAGTTTGTATTATGATATCTTTGTGGATTACAAAATGGCCGAATGCGGCTGAATAAACTGACAATACTCGACTAGATCAACAGACAAAGGATCTTAGCTGAAATACAAATAAGCAACTGCGGCAGAATTAAATAACAACACTTGACTAGATCAAAGGACAAAAGAATCTTAGCCGGAATACAAATAAGCAACTAAAAGATAATACTCGAAATATGGGAGCACTGCAGAATCAATGAAGAATGATGGAAGACCTGAATGATCTTCCCGATGACTAGGGTGTGTCTTTCAACACCGAAATTAGCCAACTGGTGTCTTCCTCCTGGAATACACTGAACTATCTCTCCTGAGATGTGTGTCTTCTCCTTAAAACCCTAAATCATGCTGAAACCCTAATTCACTGTTGACTTCCAAAACCCTAAATCATTGTTGAAACCCTAATTCACTGTTGAAACCCTAATTCACTGGTGACTTCTATTTTTAGCTCATAATGAGTTAAAAGCACTTTTAACCCTTTTAGCTCAATGTCCCTTTTCGAATATAACACCTATGACTCGAGTGACCTCTAGTAACCCTGTTTACCCCTCTTTGGCCCTGGCTATAGTCTAATGGGGTAGTTTATACCATTAAGCCTCCTCTCTAGAACTCCTATTTGGAAAGGGAGATTACAGGTGGCCTCCCACCTATTCTAACTGGTTTACTATGGCAGTTTTCCAATTTGGTAGTTTTTTTTTCTAGTTTTCGAGTCCTTGACTTCCAGGGTCGTTTTGAGGCCCTAAACAACGTTTTTAAGGCCCTCCACAGTGAGATGTCTAATTATGTCAAATTCTGATAACAACATGTGTAGTCCTCGGATATACCTTTTCAACGAGCTATCATGTGCCTAAAACGGATATTGTATGCAAAAGTTACAACCCCGAGAAGTTGATGTACTAACTTACCCCAACGGGGTCCACATGACTTTTGGCATTTCATCTCTTAGGGTTAAGTTTTTGGATGTCTAGGGTTTTGGAAATCCTGTTGACACAGCCCTCCCAACCCGCAGGTCGAAAGTCCACGCACACAGGATCACTCTATTCCTCTGGCCCGAAGAGCTCTCTCGAACTGGCTCTTCTATTTCCCTTTCAGGAAATCTACACCCACAGAAAACCTCGGCGAATCTCCCTTCGCACTTCGGGAGATCTGACTTTGTGACTTAGCGAGTCTTGTGGTCAAGCGGTTGTGCCTTCAGACCTTCGAACACCGATATGTCGAGTTCAGATAAACGCTGGAACGCTAAGGTTCCGCCTCCACAAGAAATCAACAGTTCTGGAGCTTTCCCTTGATCCAACGGTCAACGTTATTTTGCACACCGGGAGCTCGATATACAAGAGCTCTATGTCTATTCTACCTTCTGGTCTTGAAATCCCTAAAGACTTGCATGCCTGCTCCGGGTCCCACAACCCTTGTCGGGAACCTCCACGTTCTTCCACGCGTCTCTTCACCAACTCGCCAGCTGACGTGGGCTTCTGCCACCTGTCGCCTCCTCGCGATCTGCTAGCCCGTCTAATTTCGCTATTTCGGGTATCGGGGGTCCTAGACTCGCGATCTCAACCTTATGTCACTGCGAACCCCGAATTCCAGAATCCTGAAGTTCTCTCTTTCGTGTTTCGAGGATTTGATCCGCCAACCTCTTGGCTTACCCTCGTTCATTCAAACCCTGAAATGTCGAATTGCTCAGACCCCGCCACGTGTCCAAGTACTGGCCCCACTATGAAATATTTTACTGTGTCGGGGTTTCGGATTTCACAATTTCGCGAATCCAAGCGTCGAAGCTTTGGTCCTTCCATCCATGAAACCCTGAAATGGAATTTCGTGAGTAGATCCAATGGTCCTCGTTGGTGTGAATCTACGGCCCTCTCTCTCCTGAGCTTCCACTTGCAGAAACGACCACCGTAACCCCCTTGCTCCTCCACGAAATCTGACGGCTCGCGGGACTTCACGAAGTCTCTATGGATAATCTCGACCATCTGCTTCTCCCTTTAAGAACTTTTGCACTCTTAAACAAAGTGTTTTTTTCCACGGAACTTAACAGCCTGCAACACAAACTTGTGGCGCCTCCTTTCAATGCCTCAAGGCACCAACCTTCTGTGCTTTTCCTCGACAACTGCGAAGACTCTATCCCTCCTGAACTTTTCTCCAACCGAGTCTTAAAGAAGTCTCCTGCATGCACTCCTTGCAGCAAATCCTTCAATTACTTCAAAGAATTGAAGTCCCTCGACTCTGCGCACTCCTTGCAGCAGCAGTCTCTCAACAATTTTCTAGGTCTTACAAACCCTGAAACTACCCTTGGCCTGCGCACACTTTGCATGGCTCCTGTGCCTAACTGCACTTCTAAGGAAATGAGAACAAAAGCTATCCTATTTGAGCTTTCAGAGACAAACCTCTGAACCCTTTGTCAACGCACTCCTTGCGAACAATTCCACTGCACTCCTTGCAGGAATTCTTGCTTAGATAGAGAAACAATTGAAACTCATTTCCCTTTCTCTCTCTCAGACTTCAAACACAAAGCATGAAATCATATACACAACATGTAAAGCAAATGTATAACAGAAAATAAGCATCCATGAGCATAATATTCAACATGCATACACAGAGAACAATACAACACCATGAATTTGAATCGAAGCTCTTTCTATTAATTCAAATCTTTGTACATGGGTGTTTTCAACTTCAGTTCTCTGCTTTCTTCTCTATGCTCTATGCTCATAATAATCTTACAATTATACAATGAGGGTGTCTATATCCCGTTTCTCTCTTGCGTTCTAAAACTGTCTAATCTAGAATTAAATTCTATCTACCTACATTAACTTTGCATAAATGCCTCTATCTACTTCAGACGAGAGTGGGACGCTCAAGGTATGATTACAATAATACAAGCATGCCTCCACTTAATGACTTCATTAATATTTCAAAACATTTTCAAAAAATGTGCTCAGTGCTTTTCCAGTTGTCTCTTATCTTCATGCTGGCTTGCTACTGGCTATGCTTGCACGCCCTTGCGATGCTCCTACATCACCTGTTTATTGTAAAAATGCTTTGAGAGCCTCATTGTAACCATCTTCTTACGAATGAGCACATTCATCACATCTATTCTCAGAGATAAGCCACCACCATTCTAGCAAGCTTGTTTTCCGTTGCCTTTACAATTTCAGCACATTTTCTTATTGAATAGAAACCAATTTTACTGTATCTTTGTTATTGTATCTATGTTATCCTTGTGTTTCTATGTTAAGAATAACAATAATCTGTATTCGTTTTATTATGCTCATAAAATCTGGATCAGTGGTATCAGAGCGGTTTTCTCCTTTTCATTATTAATGCATGTCCCCGACAAGGTTAGGGTACAAAGAATTGGGTCTCGAGCTTGTTTCTATTGAGGACAAAAGCTCTCGCATGCCCAAGAGACCTCTCATGGCGGGAGAAAAGAAAGACAACGGGACATGATATCCTTTCAACATGTTTCTCAAGGAATCCCTCACGCAACAGAGGAACGAGATGATGGATAGTTTTGTGTAAATATTTCGACGACTACCAACAAGCGACACATCTTCCTCAAGCAGAGGTGCCACCCCCTTCAAGGTACAAATCAACTTTGATATTCCCATATTTGAAGTTCAGATAAATGCAGATGTTGTAGACAAATGGTTGAATCTGCTATAAGGATATTCTTTGGTCTATAACTTTTCGAGCAAAGAAAAGATTACGTTTGCGCTCCTCAAATTCATTCCCCGTGTCAAAGATAGGTGGGAGACTTTATGTGAGAAAAAGGAAACCAAGGAACCCTCGTTATTTGTAGTCGTGGTCACTTGGGAGTCCTTAAGGGATGCTATCAAGGAACAATACTACCCTGTCAGAAGTTATGACGACCTGTATACAAAATGGACCACACTGTGGCAATAAAGAGACCAAGCAGTGCCAGAATTCACAAATATATTCCATACCTTGCGCACCAAGCTAGGTATCAAATATTATGAGCAAAATATGGTGCCCAAGTATCGTGGTGGTCTGCATAGTTACATCCAAGCTGAAATGGAGTTTTTGGACATTCGTCCTTGGGCATGACCTATCAATATGTCGTCAAAATCGAGCAAAAGCTTAAACAAAAGATGCAACAATTTGGGTCTGGGAACCCCTCACATCAAAAGCAAGTCAAGGGAAGCCCCAACCCACATAACAAAGGACAGAACAAAGACAGACAACCTCAGGACAACCAGTCTAGGCCACAAGCAAAGAAGGACATAAAAAAGACAAAGAAAGTTACGAGGAAGTGGTGCAACTTCCATAAGAGCCCTTGGTATAACACTGACGATTGTCACTCAAAAAAATCGTTGGTGGGTGAGGTGAAAGCCTCTTAATTATATGTGGGTTTCGACTATTATTCAGAACCAGAAAGGGGGAGATGGATCATTGACGTGGAACCCAGTGCCACCATTGCTACCACCAAGGTCAAGTCCGGTGAACCAAACAAGCCAAAAGAAGGCGAGCGCCTCTTTCATTCACAGACGTGGATAAAAGGCACCCCAATACACTTTATCATTGATAGCAGTAGCCAAAAGAACCTCATCTCAGTAGAGGTCATCAAGCGGCTAGCCCTGCCGACAATGTCGCACCCGCAACCCTACACCATTGGATGGCTCCGCCAAGGAAGAGATCTTCATGGCAGCCAACAGTGTCGTTTGTCGTACGACATCAAACCCTTCAAAGATGAGGTATTGTGTGATTTTGCTTCTCTTGAAGTTTTTAATGATCTTTTGGGCCAACCTTATTTATGAAAAAGTCATGTTGTATATGAGTCTAGGCCTCGCAATGTTATTATTATTTTGAACAAGAAATTGTACAGGATACCCGAGCCAATCCCACCTAGTGTTATTTCCTTGATCTCTGCCAAGCAATGCATGAACATTGTATCTCAGACCGAGAAGTTTGTCTTCTTCATGATTCGCTCTCACAGCGAGTGAAAGGTTGTAGCCACATCGAGTGCCTCTGCAGCCGACCTCTCCACACAGCAGAAGCAAGTGGACAAGGTCATGGAAGAATATAAAGATATATTCTCCTCACCTACCGGGGTACCTCTGCACTGTCAGGTCAAGCATCCCATCAATCTGACCCCTGACACACCGCTTCCCAATGAGTCAGTCTACCACTGCTCTCTGTTAGAGAATGAGGAGATCAAGTGACATAGCCAATAACTGCTCCACAAGGGGCACATCTATCCCATCTCATCGCCTTGTGGGAGCCCAATCGTGCTGGTGTAAAAGAAAGACGAGACCTAGCGACTCTGCATTGATTATTGGGCCCTGAATAAAATCATAGTCAGGAACTGCTACCCGATTCCTCGAATCAACGATCTCCTTGAGCAACTCAAGGGGGGAAAATACTTTAGTAATATTGATCTGAAGTCTGGCTACCACCAAGTCCCAATAGAATAGACAAATGTACGGAAGAATGCCTTTAAGTAAAAAAGAAGGTATTTTTGAATCGCTGGTCATGCCCTTTGGTTTGACAAATGCTCCAACAACTTTCATGAGGATGATGGGCGATATACTGTGACCTTTCACCAATACTTTTGTAGTGGTGTATATGGATGACATCCTCATCTACAACAAGACTTGGGCAAAACACTTGCAGTATATTCAATAGGTTTTTCACACCATGAGACAACACAAGCTATATGCCAACTTGGAAAAATGCTCCTTCGGCATGGATAGGGTCCAATAGCTAGGCTAAATTGTGGATTAGAATGGTGTGCATGTGGATCCAGACAAGATCTAGGTCATCCGTGACTGGCCAGACCCAACCTCACTAAGCTTCGGAGCTTCTTATGCCTTGCCAACTTCTATTGCAAGTCTGTGTTAGGATTCTCCCATATTTCATGGGCCCTCAACTAAGTAACCAAGGGTGGTGGTAAGGAAAAATTTGTGTGGGGACTGTCCCAACAACAAGCATTCGATGATTTAAAGCAACGCTTATGCTCATCCCCAACACTTTCATTACTGAACCTGCAAGAGCCCTTTGAGATCGAGACAGATGCTTCAGACTATGTTGTGATCGCAGTTCTCACTCAACACGACCACCCCGTGGCCTATCCTAGTGAGACACTATCAGTTGTCTATAAGTATTCTACTTACGACAAAGAAATGTACTCCATTGTGCAAGCCTGCTGCTAGTGGAGACATTACATTCTTGGGAAAGAGACAATCATCCACACGGATCATAAGCCACTATAGTTCATGCAGACATAAGGCAAATTGCATAATGACCACCATGAGAAGTGCTCTGCATACTTGCAACAATTCCAACTCAACATCAAGTATAAAACAGGTAGTACCAATCGAGTCGTTGATTTCTTTAGCCAACCTTTAGTCACGACACTCACCACGATGCTAGACTCTTGCGGCCACGATACATCTAGATGGCCCCACCTTTATGAGACAAACCTTGACTTCGCCACCACATACCAAATGTTGGGCGCAAACTTAGTTGTCGCCAATTTCCATCTTCAAGACGAATTGTTGTGTCATCTGGGCCATCTCTACGCTCCATCAAGCAAGCGAGGGAAGCTGATTTGGGAAGACCACTACAATCAGGTGGCAGGACACTTCGGCGTCGAAAAGACAGTGGCAATGTTGTAGAAACTTTTCTACTGATCAAAACTTCGATAGGATGTCATCAAGTATATCAGGTCCTACACTGCCTACGCTATTGCCAAACCGACCAGTAAGAAACATGGCCTGTACACCCCCCTGCCTACTCTTGATAGGCATTGGGAATCCATCTCAATTGACTACATGTCCGGCCTTCCGTCCACAGAGAGGGGAAATGACTGTGTTTTTGTGGTTGTTGACCACTTTTCCAAGATGGTGATTTTGGTTGCCTACAAGAAGAGCATCATAGTTGAGGCCATTGCCAAGCTCTTCTTTGAACGAGTATGGGCACATTTTGGAATCCCACAAACCATTTTCTTAGATTGGGAGAGTTGGTTCCTCAACACATTATGGTCGAGCCTTTGGTCGGTGCTAAACACCAAGCTCACCAAATCCACTGCCTTCCACCCCCAGATAGATGGCCAAACTGAGGTCATCAATCAGATGATCATGCATATCATGTGCATGTACAATTCCAATCACCACCTCACATGGGATGAGAGTCTTCCCTATGTTCAACATAGCTACAACTAAACCCTACATAGCTCAATTGGACACATCCCCCTTCAGGTCTGGTTTGGATTCCAACCATTGGGTCCCATGGATGTTACACTACCTCTTGCAGCCACCCCGACCGACTCATCACCTACTCCAAATAGCTGACAAAGCCTCCTAGTTCATTGAGCGTATCCAACACATTCTCCAGTAGGTTCAGGATATTTTATAGAAGTCCAATGCCAAGTACAAGCAACGCCATGATCAACATCGGGTGCCACATAAGTTTCAGGTGGGAGACAAATTTTGGTTGCACTTGTAGAAAGAACACCTTACAGGGCCCCATTGGAATCTTTGCCCTCTCTGTTATGGACCTTAAACCATCACCAAGGTTGTGGGTGACAATGCTTTTGAGATAAATATTCCCCCTTTCCTTGGCCTGCACCCAATGTTCAACGTGGATCTCCTTCAGCCATATTTCCCACCAATGTTGGACACCTCAAAGATAGCAGAACAATTGACACCAATAGATCTCAACCATGACTGCATGAAACAGGCATCCAATGATCAAATTGTGGACACATAGGTCAAGGGCACTCACCAACAAAGGATCCAATGGTATCGAGTTGTCAAAGAAGGGCAGCTCATGCACCAAGGCAAGTGGCTCACCCGGGGCCAAATTTAGCAAACATTTCCTCATATGATGGGGGAAATCAACGCAATGGAGAAAATTGCTTCCTAAGGGGGGAGGATTGATCCATATGGATGTCTGTAGCCTCCCACCTATTCCAACTAGCTCATTTTGGCAATTTTCCAGCTTGGCAGTTTTTTTTCTAATTTTCGGGTCCCCAACTTCCGAGGCCGTTTTGAGGCCCTAAACAAAGTTTTTAGGGCTCACCATGGTCAAATTGTTAATGGAGTTAGATTCTAACAACAACATGTGTATTCCTCGAATAGACCTTTGCAAAAGCCTATCATGCGCCTAAAACAAAGATCGTATGCAAAAGTTACAACCCCGGGAAGTTGATGTACTAACTTACCCCAACGGGACCCACATGACTTTTGGCGCTTCATTTCTTAGGGTTAGGTTTTGGATGTCTAGAGTTTTGACATTCCTATTTATTGTAAAAAAGATTGGAGAGCCTCATTGTAACCATCTTCTTGCGAATGAGCACAACCATCACATCTCTTCTCAGAGATAAGCCGCCACCATTCTAGCAAGCTTGTTTTTTGTTGCATTTTACAGTTTTAGCACATTTTCTTATTGAATAGAAACCATTTTTACTATATCTTTGTTATTGTATCTTTGTTATCCTTGTGTTTTTGTGTTAATAATAATAATAATATGTATTCATTTCATTCTGCTCATAAAATCCAGATCAGTTTGTGGAGTACAAATGACGACCAATGCATGTCAAGATATTATGGGAGTAATCTCTTCTAGATATGGATCTTGTGATGGTTCCAATTCTTGATCTTCTTTCTCTTCACAATCTATGTAAAATAATTTATTCTCAACTCATTTATTCCCCTTACTGTACTTGATGTCACAATTAAAACATAACCCCTTTTCTCTTCTTTCATCCATTTGTTGAGGTGTCAACCTTGTCGGTTTAGGAGAGGGAACATGGTGCTCTCTAGAGTTATCAATGGCCACCCTTATAGTAGCCATATTTGTGGTTTCCACTTTCATTTCCATACTGAAAGCTTGCTCCAAGGATTTAGGTTTGAAGAGATGCACCTCATGTTGAATGTTCTCCTTTAAAGTGCCCATAAAGTGATCTAACAAATTATCCTCAAAGATGTTCTTTATCCTGAGACTGATCTTTTGGAATTGTTGAATGTGCTCTATAATTGGACCTTTTTGTTGACTATTTATCAATTGACTAAAGAATGTATTGCTCTTAATATCCCCATAATGTGATATCAATTCATCCATAAAAATGGACCAAGATATAATAGAATTATTTTTTCTTTCAAAATGTCATTAATACCACACAAATTAATCATTTTATAAATACAAGGATGCAATAGGTACCTTTTTTAATCTTGGCATTTGGTGTAGATCAAAGAATTGCTTCATTTGAAATATCCATGTTATAGGATCTTTACCATAAAACTTCCTCATATCGATCTTTGGAATGAAATGGTTCCATGGTGTTGAGATGAAGCCTTGATGATGTGAATCTTAGAGTAATGAATGAACCTAACTTTGAGGTTCAGTATCTATGCTCTCCAAATGTGATAAAATACTCCCCAAATGTGATCGAATCTCAACACCATTGTTCTCCTTATTTTCATGATTTACTTGGATCTCCACTTCCCTATTATGGATCCATTGCAAGAGAATGGTTTCAAGGGTCTTCATGGATTTTTGAATTTCTTCCTTATTTTAATTCATGAAATTTTGCATTTCTTCCTTTTTTTTTCATGGATTTTTGCATTTCATTCATCTTCTTTTCGATTTGATACCTGGTTTCATCTATCTTATTTCCATGTGTGCATTATTTTCATTCATCTTGTTTTCCATATTTTCCATCTCTTTCCTATTTGCATCCATATTATTTTCATTTCATACTCAATTTCCCTTTTTAGGAATTCCTGAGAACGTGATAAATCCACCAATTTCAACATACTACCATTAATTTCATCAACTGGGTTCTTTAATTAGTTTAGCCTGTTTTCAAAGTCTTCATTTTCTTCGAAAGTCATGTTTGTGTTTTTATGATGGGTACCAATATTATTCTTTGTAGAACCTTTTTCCATGCGAGAAAATAATAATTCTCATCTTTTTCCTCTTTATCACAAGTTTTGAATCACCAAAAACAGATCTTCCAATAAAAAGTTATGTCAATTGTTAGTTACATATCTTTAAAACCCCTAATTGGGAGTATGTTTGGATGGTTGACCTTTGTATTGATATATATATGAAATTTGAACCCTTATAAGTATGAAATTTCGATCAATAGTACTTCAATATGACTTCTTAAATTCCTAAAAAAATTATAGTATGAACCTTCACTGATAAAAAGTTATAGCAAAAATACCAAAATGTCTTATTTAAGACTAATTTCAGGATTAGTCACAAGCCTTGTCTTAAATGGACTATATATCTGAAAGCATAATGAAAAATCATATGAAATTTGGACCATCTATATTATGAGATGTCTCCTCATTCTCCAAAAAAATTCATTGTCTAAAACCTCCTAGAAAAAAAAGGTTATAGCGAAAATCCCAAGATGACTCGTTTAAAACTGAATTCAGGATAAGTCAAGAACCCTATCTTCCATAGGATATATCTTCAAAAGTAGAATGAACCATAACCTAAATTCTTTACCTTAGGTACCTTGATATGTCTTCTAAATAACCTCCAATTTTCATTGTCTGAAGCATCCAAGAAAAGAAATTATAGCGAAAATCCCAATATGACTCGTTTAAAATTGAATTCAGGATAAGTCAATAACCCTATCTTCCATAGGATATATCTCCAAATTTATAATGACCCAAAGCCTAAAATTTTTACCATAGGTACTTTGATATGTCTTCTAAATAACCTATAAATTTCGTTGTGTGAAGCTGCCTAGAAAAAAAATTATTGCGAAAATGCCAAGATGACTTGTTTGAAGAAGCAGAACCCTAGGATCGATGCTCTGATACCAAATGTTATGATCCCTTCGAGGGGGAAACCTCCTTTTACAATACATCCAATTTAGAATACAATATTAGATGAGATATGATGATCCTAAGACTAGGTATCCTTGGTGTGTGTGTGTGTAGGAGACAAAGGGTACAATTATAATGAAATGGTGCAATGAAGGGTTCTAGCCTAAATACAAATATAACACTAGAAATGTAATCATTCAATATCTAAGGCTTAGTAAGTGGTTTTAAACATAACATGGGGATTTTTCTAGGGCTTAACACACACATTCAGGAGCATCTATTACACCTCTATTTGGTACCATGGGCCAAGATAGACCAAAATGCAATGTCATATTAAGAAGAATCTACTCACTGTCAGATCAAGAAGAATCTAATCACGAAGCACTTAATTATCAAAATGACATCAAGATCGTGCTATTATAGTAAAAAGAGTGGTTGATCGTGCCTTTCCCATGGGGTAGATGTAACCAGTTGCAATTTTCCAATATCAAACCTATGGTTGACCCTTAAAGCTTTGGTAGGTAGAATATCACAAGGAAAGCTAAAACAATCAATATGTAAAATATAAAAGGCTTGCATGAAAGCTATGTATGGCTCGTATTTTGGGAACTTGCACTCCATGTCATTTATTATTACTTCCTCAAGGATCTATAAGTATAAGAACCAAAGCTAAGGGAGAGGGTCTAATGCAAGTGTCCTTATGCTATCAAATTGTAGTGAGAATCCTTGGTCTTGAGTTTGATGCCATTGTTGAGTGTTGGGAATTAGCATTTGTGTGATCAAAACTTAGCTGAGAGTTATTAACCATTTATTTGGTTATCTTACCAAGATAGGCTTCAAGATCGTGCTTCTTCAATGGAGGTAAAATTGGGACTAACATAGAGGACTTCGAGTCTTTGAGCTAGTAGTACAATAGTGAATCTCAAGGTAATCATCATTGTTGTTACTGTCATTCAATAAATATAAATCTATCTTCTTTCCCCGCAAAAATCTCTATGTTTATGGATCTCTTTTGCATTTTTTATGAGGTGGATCTAATTTAGCTTGAGATTGTTAGATTAAGACTTTATTCATGCAAATTTTATATTTATTGTTTTATGAAAGAATGAAAAAGGCATTGCTTGTTGGACGACTATGCACGTTGTTTGGTGAAGCAACAAAGCTATAACAAGATCAAGCAAAAGTCGTTGGATAATTTGGACAACCATATGGAATCAACTATGTACATTCTTCCTTATCTCATTTACTTTTGAAAACACGTGTTAGTATTAGGAGAAAGAAATGTGTTGTCTATCCCTATGTATGTCATTGAATTACACCCATTCAATGAGGGTTCTAGCTACTTGTCTATATGTAGATTTCCCTATAACATATTTTATAGGAAAATCTACCTATGGATAAGTAGCCAAAACCATCACTGAATGAGTGTATTTTAATGACAAATAAAGGGATAAACAACATATTTATTTCTCATAAGGCTAACATGCATTTTCAAAAGTAAATGAGAGGAGGAAGAAGGTACATACCCTATTTCAAATGGTTCTCCGAAGTATCCAATGACTTTCCTTTGATCTCGTTGTAGCTCCATTGCTTCACCAAACAACTTGTACAATCATCCAATAAGCAATATCTTTCTCAATCTTTCAATAAAAAAAAGATAGAAACTTGCATGAATAAATTCTTCATCTAATATTCTCGAGCTAAATTAGATCCACAAAACCTCATAAATGATGCAAAAGATATCCATAAACATAGATATTTTGGTGGGGAAAGAAGATAGATCTATATTTATTGAATGAGAACAATAATGACGACTACCTTGGGATTCACTATTGTACTCCTAGATCCAAGACCCAAAGTCCTCCTCCTTAGTTCCATTCTAGCTCCATCGAACAAGCACAATCATGAACTGTATCTTAGCAAGATAACCAAGTGAATGGCTAATAACTCTCACCTAATTTATGATCACACAAATGTTGATGCCTATCACTCAATAATGGCAACAAACTTAAGGCGGAGGATTCTCACTACAATTTGATATCATAAGGACGCTTGGATATATACCCCTCTCATTGAGCTTTGGTTATCATACTTATAAATTCTTGAGGAAGTAATAATAGACCGTGTGGCATGCAAGTCCCCTAAATATGAGTCATGCATAACTTTCATGCGGTCCTTTTGGCTTTTAAAATCTAACTATTTTTAGCTTTCCTCGTGATATTTTTCTTTCCAAATCTTTAAGGGGTGCCCACAAGTTTTATATTGGAAAACCATAACTGACCATGTCTGCTTTATGGGAAAGGCATGGTTGGCCACTCTTTTTACTAGAATAAGTGCAGCCTTGCTGTCCTTTTGATAATCAAGTGCTTTGTGATTAGATTCTTCTTGATCTGATAGTGAATTTTGGTCCTTTACATCTGTCTTGGCCTATGGTGCCAAATAGAAGTGTAACAATGTGACCCAATCTAAACCACAACACGGGAACATTCTTCGTTGTGGGAATATTCACAATCATTGCCATATTTGTTGGATCAATCAATAAGCCCTCCTTTCAATCAATATGGCCTAAGAGGATGGAAAATGGGGTACAAAAGATGCATTCTTGATGTTTAAGGATAATTGCATCTATTAACATCTTTCCAACAACATCCTTGGATTAATTATGTGATCCTATAGCAAACTATACACTATCCAATCATCCAAATATACCTCGAGAAACTTATGTATATACTCACATAATGCAACAACCACCACCTTAGAAAACATTGTGGGTGTGTTCTTTAGTCTAAATAGCATGACAATACATGTGTACGACCCCCATTTAGTGGCAAAAATGGTCTTCTTCTTATCCTCCTCGACCATCTATATTTGATGATATCTAAACTACCCATTTTCGAAGGAGTAGGCTTTAGTCCCTAGTAATTTCTCAAGAATCTCATCGCTAAATGTTTTAGGGAAGGGATCATGTATGCAAGCCTCGTTAAATTCAAGAAAGTCCACATAAATGTGGATTCCACATGTTTTCTTGCCTTGTATGACTATAAACCTGATCCAATTCAATTCCTCCACCAAAAATATAAATTTGACAACCAACATTTTGTCGATATCTTGTTTATTTTGTTCCTTATAATGTGGATTCATATTGTACAACCTCTTCTTGATTGGTTGGGTGCCAGGCTCGCTGAGTTCTCCCACCACACCTTTCATCTTTGTGAAGTCATGCCAAAACACATCGGAATGCTTCTAGAGTGGAGTTATAATCTCTACGATGATGTGGTCATCCCAATATTATGTTAGAATAGGGATCTTGTGTTCATCCTCCATACCAATATTTATTGTCTTTATCTACAAACCCTTATGGTATTAGATCAGATAGCTTGTATCACCAGTATCTTGGACAACACGATGGCCCTCAATTTCTTCAAATTGTACATGCAAATATCCTTTGCAATAGACCCCTATGTGAAACCTATAGTCAAATGCTATAGGTCGTTCATCTATGAGAAACATTGAATTTGTTGTATCATCCCGATAATTGGTGTGTCATGTTCACGGAGTTGAAAGTGTCATAGAACCTTTCCCATAGTTTCTAGCAATTGGTTGTTTACTACTACATTTCTACCTGCAGGTACCAATTCTTTGGCAATGACTCTAAGGTGTGCACAAACTTATGCACCCATTGCTAAATAGGAAATCCTTGCATGATCTAGTGGGATTCACAATGGTCCACATGGCACATCAAATCAGAAGTATCATTGAATTGTAGAGACTTGACAAAAAAACTGGATTATGTGATGTTGTTGGTTATAAAGCCCTGAATGTCTAGTAAGAAATTAGTATGCAATGACTCTATTATATCCTCCCATGAGTCTAGCATGCCTTTATGTGTTTCCCACCTTCTTGTAGGGATATGTGCCATGTGGTGTCTAGAGTTGTGATCCTCTCCTGAGGTGCCATCTCCTCCACCACACAATCCACAAATTTTCAATGTTAATCATGCCATCAAACCTTGACAACTCCTCAAGCTTTGTCTCGATCCACCAAAATACCTTCAACGCCTTGCATCTTCATGTAGACTGCTCATATTCCCCAATTTGATATCAATTAATGGTGCCTTTAGAGTCTGTTGCATGGTAACATACACTACACTAAATCAAATCCTAGCTAGCCATTAGATTTATGTAGTCTATTATCACGCAATCTTTACTTGTCCAAATCCCAAGACAAGTAGGGGAGATTGGCATAACAAATATGATGTACTATGACTGTCACCTCAACAAAAAATACCCACTTTTAGGGATGGATGAAGGTCCATCCCAAGGGAGACATCCCAGTGACCTAAAGGGATAAGTAGGATAAAGATAGGGTTGAAATTATACCCCCCTCTCACTGGTCACTCAAGTCAATAGATTCATAAGGTCTATGTCCCCAAGGGATGAGGAAAATGAAGATAGTTTGTGTACCTTCCCGGAACAAGAATAACATAGCATATAGATAACAATTCCAAGTACAAATATGTTAGTAAAGCCTCAAAAGACAATAGACAATGTGAACATGAGCTAGCTGATATAAAATTGCAACAAAGTAGAAGTTTACAACAACAATTAATGATTTGTAATAGCTGCAATAAAAACACTTCATAAATGCTTGAAAAGACAGAGAAAAATCAACATTTACTATGTAGAATGATTACCAATTGTCACAAGCAAGTTCTGGTATGTTTAGCTAGCGTTTAAAGTCAGTTATGCAGAAAATTTGTTGCAGTTAGTATGGATGTAACAATGTTTTGCAACAATAACAAGTAAATTAGAAAATTTAGCTAAGCTAGGGTTAGTAAAGTTTAGTACAAGCTTGAGAGAGTAAAGTTTAAGTGTTTGATCAATCCTTCAACAAGAAAGAAGCAAGAGATTAGTGCCTTTAAGGCTTACAGAGTCAATTATATCAGCACAATAACTTGGAGAAAATAAATGATTATACTTGATTAGAGATAATAAGGTGGAAACTTTAGAAGTAGCACCTTAAGTCCTCAAGTACCAAGCCTTAAAGAGAAGATTCAACTAGGGTGTACGCACTTATAGGGCCTAGCAATTCCTCCTATTCTTCGATGCAACAAGAACTAGACAAAGCTTATAAAGTGCTAGCCCCTTTAGGGCTTTAAAATCTTGTCTAGACAAGATCTTCTTTAAGCAAAACTTGGCATTTAAAGAGCAAGAAAGAAGCACCTTATGTTTCTTACTCCTAGGGTTTCAAGCAAGCAATTTCATAATCTTCAACATGAATAAGTAAACATTCCATAAACATTTAACATGAAATGAAAATTGCAGATTTACTTACTTCGCCAAGAATAATCAAGCATAAAAACTCTAGATTTGCCAAAATTCCACCAAGAAATGATCCAAGAAGCATCCAAATAAGCCTGCAAGAGAGTACACATCAAAATTTCAGCGAATAACCCTCAAAAGGGCGCAAATTTCAGTCCTCTCTCCAAGTGAGGAGAGTTATGATAAAATGAAATAAAGTTAGCCATATTTATATGGAAAATCTTGGCCTAATTACCCAACAATTGTGTCTTTTCACAGTTTTGAGCCTACTTCTTAGTTTGCTCATTAAAATCAAAATAAATTCATTTTTTTACAAAATGCCCCTCAAAGGTGATGTCATACCCATTTAGGGTGACGTGGATTCCTAAGGTGACGTCCAAGATGTAAAGAGGTGGTGCTAGGCCTCCAAAGGCCACTCATCATCATCACACGTGCCAAGTGTCACATCCAAGTTGGATCATCATCTCAATCAAGCCCTAATGATGTCATGGGCTATAAAGGTGACATCACAGCCTCCAAAGGACAACGTCCTGGTGTGAGATAGATGGAATCTCTCTTCCTAAGCCTGCTAGAGTGCCTCCAAAGCAAACATCATATTTCTTCATTGCACAAATGGTGATCACAAGCTAGCCCTAGATGTGGGGTTTTTGCATCCATCTCTAGGCTCCAAAGCCCTAATGAAGGTCTCAACTAGTCATCTCCCCATGAATACTCGTCCACCGGGAAAGGTCCTGCAAAGACAAACAGATACACCCTCCAGGGGTTCATAAGTCACAAGATCATGGCAATTAAGCCACATCTAATAATCAAACCACCCAAACATGTGCATCAAACCCCCCTTTTCAAACTAAACAAATCCTTAAAGACGTTATACAATTTGTCAAATTTAGGTGTGGGAGGGGTGTCAAGGCATCCTATTGGGTCAGTCAATCCACAAGTCCAAGGTGTTTCCTGAGAAAAACCCATCTAAGTCATGTATGATTGTGAGGTGGAGTGGGTAATACCTTTGGGCACAGGGTTCATGATATACAAGGGTTTGTATTGTCTCATTTATGGGTGCCTTTGTAGAGGGTGTGTTTCCCTTCGTCCACGATGCAACATTTTTCCAAGTCCATTCATTGCCATTAATTAATTAAAGTCCTGAACAATTGGATACTCCAAATGGGTAACATAAAGCTTAGGAGGGAGTACCACAATGTCACTTGAAGGGAGAGAAGATTTACATAGGGGTAAAGTATAGCTTGTAACGCACTTGTGTAGATCCCTCAACAAGTGGGACGTCTACATATGTTTTTCTTTTTTGCGGGTCTTATGTTTTTTCCAAAGATAACACTTTATTATTTCTCAAGACCTCTTGGGTGAGCATCTGGAAGGTTTATGATTTAGTTTTTATCTTTTTCCAACTACTTTCCCCTCTGAGAATTTAGCCCCTTCTTCCCATGAAATGAGGTAAAATCCCTCGTTGGGTTAGTACACTTGAAAAATCCCAAAAGACAAGGAGATGGAAGGAATGAAGTGCGGAAAGTGATAAGTATGACCTAGAGTGGGCGTTGACTCTTCAAAGAAACCCCCAGTATCACCCTATTCCTGAGGGTGACCAACCTACTAGTATAGAATGACACCCACCAAGGTTAAATAAGGAAAATAGTATATTTTCCAAGAAAAAATTTGGTAATCAAGAAAGATTATTTGCAACATATTCAAATGCTTCAATTATTAGAGTGACACTTACCATGATATCAGATTTATTACCTCATGGAGCAAGACTTGTTGTCCTCTAGGGCCAGGCCAATGTGATGGGCGTTGCTCTGTTGTTGGTGACATATGATGGTGCATCAATGAATAGGAGGGGCCTTGCGGGGTCATGCTAGTCAATCTAGCTCTTGGCACTCCATGTCTGCTACCTGTGAGCCTCAAGACATGATCGTCGTAGTTACCCCTAATGTGAGGGGGTAACATAGTCCTCTCATTGTTCGGTTGTGAAGTTATATAGATAATCCAAAGAACCTTCATCGAATACCTCCTCTACCTATTCCACAAATCGCACAACCTACATTGGATCCAATGGTTGGATGACCCTATCGCCCCCCTTCTTAAACTACAACCACCACTGTTTCAAATTGAGAACAAAGTCATCATCAAAATTCCAATTCATCCCTAACAATGTTGGGTAGGGATCATTGTCATACAATATCTTAATGACCTCAAAGTCAACATAAGTCTTGACCATTGAGATTAGATTCCATCTGGTCCAGTCTACAAATAGGAAAAATGTGTGATTGGTATGCCAACTATAGCTAGATCAAAAAGTAAATTAAGTTTGGTCATCCCATGAATTCCCATGATTTCTTCAATTAGATATCACATTCAACGTTGGGTTGAGCATTACTTTCCATGCTTCAAGCCCTCCAATAGTGCCTTTAACTTGAACTTCTTTCTCAACCTCTTCCACTAGATGTGTTATAAGGGTCTATCTTGTGTCTTCACAGATGGTTCTAAGATTTGGTCAAGTACCCTCCCCAACTTGGCCATAGATTTTTCATCATCTAGTATCCATAGGAATGTCTCCAACCATTATTAGACTTCATTTTCCATGAATTTAATTAGTAGGTTGGATCATCGACTTGGTAATCAATCTATAAACGGTGGACTATCTCCTTTCTCTACAACAACTACATCTTAGGCGTTGACAACTTATCGCATCACCTCAAACACATATCTTAAACAATATTTTTGTCAAACTATGTTAACTACAATGCTTTCTGCAAATCCCTATATAGATGGATCCCACATTTGCACCAATCTTGGGCCTGCCCTATGTAATGATATTAATACACATGTGTGATTGACCTATCGAGGATGTTAGGCTAAAAATTCACCATGTTAGGACTATGTTGCCTCCTATCGTCTGCCTCCCATTTATTAATCTATTAATTCCCTCGTGTGCTTGACCTTTTGAGTTTCCACCAAGGATATTAGCCTCAAAATTCACCACTTTAGCTCCACACTACCTCATGTCATGCACCTCCCATTTCTCAATCAATCTTGAATAATCCTTAGTATTGTGCTATGTCTTTTGATAGTGTCCATAGTGAGGTTGGTGGGTTGTAGGCAATTTCTTGAAATACACCCCACCTCATTACAATTATAACACCATGGTGGAGGATGATTTACATTGTTCCACAGAGTCCTCTTCTCATGATTATATCTCTAGCCTTTGTTCCTGGCCCTAACGGACTCGACCACAATCAGATTCTTCTCAAATGATTATGCTAGAGTGGACAATGCATGATACTCCTTTGTATGGTGAGTGTTTACCCTACAAAAGTCATAATGCACAATCACCATAGTGCTATTGTATTTCTACAGTGGTGGGGATCGTGGCTAGGATTTCAGTAGATCTAGCAGATCCCAACATTTACCTTTGCTACAAATGGGTTATGCATAACAACGGTATATATCTTAATTATGGGGAAACTAATGTGTAGATGACCTTCTACCTTACAAATTGTATGCCACACTACCTCCTTGGCCCTCTACTTCTGTATTGCCAACTCTTGGATTTGTTTGGATAATGCTAATAGCTAATATTGGAACTGTGCCAATCTTGAAGCCAATTTTGGAGCAAATGCTTTATATTGTTCGCTAATAGAATCTGGTTACATTATAAATTCTAAGGCTTTCCATTGCATAGTTAGTCACTATTGTAACAATGTTGTCCATAAATGAGGCAATAGGTGACCAATGAACAACTTCTTACGTTACACCTCTTGGATCATGTAACTTAAGAGACTCATCAAATGCTGGAATTGTTGGTCATATTCCCATATAGTTTCCTTGATCTTTTGTTTCATTTCTTTCAACTCGTCAATACTCTGCTACTTAGACTTTGGCTTTTGAAATTCCTTTGCAAGATTTGTCTGCAACTTAACTAAAGTCAATATTTGGTTGGTGGGAGCGCTTTGCTTGCATTTCATGTATCACTTCAATACTCTTCCTTGCAGAGTAGCTTGGAAATCTACTAGGATAATCACATTCATGGTCCTCTACACACTCCAGATTACATTGTAGAATGACTAATGTTGTTATGCATTTTCTTCACCTCTGCCATGGAACAACAAAAGCTACAGGGAAGATTCATTCAATTATGTCTTCATCCTTGTCTAGTGATTATGAACTAGTATAAATCCTCGAGGTCATAACTATATGAACTAGTATAAATCCTCGAGGTCATAACTATTGCATCACCATAGATACTCCTTCTAGATACACTTGCAAAAATGGACAATATTGTAGACAAATTCTAATTACTTTCCATTGTCAAACTCTCATTATCCAAAGCCACGATAACATGTGTACTTTAACTGCTAACCACACACACACTAGCTCTATGTGCAACAATGGTCACTAGATTCTAAAAAAGAACAATGGGCATAGTATGTGGGATGGAACAATATCATTATCATTATGTTCTATCTCCTTCTTGGCATCATGGTTGTCAACAAGTTTAGAATACCATAATGACATGTACTCAAATGCATCTTCTCCTTGACTCTACACTTCCACAACTTATATAACAAATTTTGATTCAGTAAGCTTAGCCAATGTCTTTGTGCATGTGGTCTGAATTTTTGTATCCCCTACATCATCACACGTCTGCCATCTCAACTTTTTATAGGTTCCATCAAACTCTGATAACTCCTTAACTCTCCACGTCCACAAACTTTATTGACCCTCTTCACTTTCAGGTCCAACCAAGGCTCCTTTTTGTGTTTCTCTCATCCTTTATATTGTTCCACATTTTGAATGCATCTGAAGACTATACCTTCTTGTAAGGACTCTTTACTAGTGCAGATATTTCCCATTTCTCCTTGTCACCATCTTTATGTAATATCTATGTGCTTTTGATGTCACATATGTTGTTCACTTTCAAGATCTATTGCACATGACATTATCGATCTTTCAAGTGGCATGTGTTGTTGATTCCACCATTGCGTCCTTTTACCAATCCAGCGCCCATGCAAGGCTTGTGCTTTCATCTCAATGGGGCTTGGGAGCATAAACCATTCCACCATCAACATCTTTATCCACACATGTATCTCCTCAACTGATCTTCCACGTGGTCCTTTCTTGAAAAATTATATTATAACATTATGGTGGAGGATGATTCACATTGTTCTATAGAGTCCTCTTCTTATGATTATGTCTCTAGCCCTTATTCCTAACCCCGCCAGACTCAACCAAAAACAAGTTCTTATCAAACAGTTATGCTGGCATGGATAATGCATGATACTCCTTTGTATGGTGGGTGTTTACCCTGCAGAAGTCGTAATGCACAACCACCATGGTGTTATTGTATTTCTACTGATCCAGATTATTTTCAACATGAAATGAGAGCATAGATATAATAAAGAAATGTAAAGATATATATCATATATCCAATAATATAACATAAATATATCATAGATGCAACCATAAACACAGAGATACAGTAATACACAATTTCTATAAATGAGCGAAATGTACAAAACTGTAGAAATACATAGTGAAAGACTCGCTAGAATGGTGGCAACTTATCT
>ML848058.1:9295-34035 GCA_009831015.1 Picea engelmannii | reverse complement strand
ACAGGAAAAAGTCAGCAATCAAGAAGAAATTGGAAAAAGACTTATGACACCTTGCAGAAGGCAATAAGGATGCAAACGGAAGCGTGGATTATGGAGGAAGTTGATTATGATGCAATCATACATGAAGCAACGATTAGGAGGGAGCTAATCCTATGATCCATTGAAGATGATGTAGTATATATCCATGATAGCAGCCATGAAAAGAAGTACATGTTCAGTTCGACCTTAGAAGAAGTCTTCTTCGAAAAGAAGCCTTAAAGTATCCATGGTTGTCCATCCACATTCGTGATCCTATGATGAAATAAATAAGTGGAATCTCTAGGGCATGGAATCTATAAGAAACTCCATGGACCCAAAAGCTAAAGAGAAACATGAGGAAGAACATGAATATTCCAAGAAAGAAAGAAAATCCATAACAACCAGACATTGTATCAAGAATCACAAGATTACCAGCCTGATATGAACTCACAAAAAGCAATCAAGCAGAGGAACTGAAAGTTGTGATGAAGAACAATGTATGGAAGACTTATGAATGAAAGCATTTCAAGATATAGAACTAGAGGTTCTCCCAGATGGAGGGAGAAGACTGTGATGATTACTCGTTCCAGTAAACCAGACATACCTCTACATGAGTCATTATATCATCCACGATATCCATGGGTTGGAGTTCTACATCAAATGAATGCAAAGATTGTTCCCCAGAGCAATTGAACAAAGAGCATATGAAGAGAGACCTCAAGGCTTTGAGGTATACCAGAAAGAGACCCTTGTATACAGATGGAAGAAGACAACTTGGTGGAGAACCTCCAATGCACAACAGAAGCGTGGTGGAGATTTTCTATAAACTGAGATATTGTATCAGATTTATTACTTAGAAGATCAAGATGATGGATTGCCAATCCATGACAAAGATCCCATAATGACATAAGAAGTGTCACATGGATATGTTCCAGTTTGAATCTTAACACGATGTCATGATCTAGCAGAAACCAAAAAGGAATCCAACAATGACATACTTTATTGATCAGAGCTATATGAAGCCTTCAGAGAAAACCAGTGTTCCAGACTGAAATACATTTGAGATCAAGAATTACAGTATCCATGGTGAAGTCCAGAAAAGAGAAAGTGGTTCTCTAATACATATCTCCACAGATGAGCAGATAAGCAGACATTTTGGTAAAGCTTCTGTCCAAGATGAAAGAGTTTGCATGCTCAAGCTGGAGTTCGTGGAGATGACTTCCTTATTGAAAAAGGAAGAGATGACTCCCAGGTTGGGAGGGAGCACTGATCTGTTATCGATTGATGGACAGTCATTTTTCAGTTCAAAAATGGTCCAGGATGAGCAGTTCCTTTCCAGTTCAGAAAGTGGTTTGAGATTTCTGACGGACATGCATTTTCCAATTCGAAAAATGGTCCAGATCGAACGGTCATTTTCCTAATGAAAATGGTTCGATGGATTGTTGATGTACCATATACAACTATTTCCCATTGTGGTTAACATGGGGAATGGTCTAGGGTAGTCTCTCTTCTTGAGGGTTACTCAAGAAGACTAGCCCGCTTCGCCAGACAACGATTTCCCATTGTGGTTAACATGGGGAAAGGTTCGTTTTGGAGGTTGGTGTAGGACAGTCATTCCTTAGGGAAAATTCATTCTCTCCAGGTTGCACTTTGTTTAGTGCCAGAGGAATGGTCCAGGTTCAACAATCAAGGACCAACATTCCTTAGGGTAGACTCATTCTCTCCAGGTTACACTTTGTTTAGTGTTAGAGGAATGGCCCAGGGTGGGGAATGGTCCATGCTCATAAATCGTGACACTTATTCTTCCTTGCTTGAGAAGAATAGTCCAGATAACTCATCATTGATGTTTTACCTTTTGAGGGCATATGCTCTTCCAGATCTCACAGATGTGAGTAGAAGAATGGCCCAAATGATTCAGTTTATATCACAACGTGGTTTATGTGTAGGTTGATATCAGATGATTGTTATGAAGATTGTATGTCTCTAGATAGTAGATGTATACTACTGTGGTGGATGTGTTCCAATGTTTATGATTATACGTCAATGATCAAGTACCTGTGTGCTACTTGGTGTGGTAGTGTACCACTGGATTGTAGTTGTGTACTACTATGGATGGACACAATTGTGTTCTATTGAATGATATTGTTCTGATTACCTTGAAGACTATCAACGATGTTGAAAATGATTATCATCTAGATGGATGATCAATGGACAGAGATTTCCCAAACGGAAAATGGTTCAGGACATTTATTCTTCTAGGAGATATGTCTAGATTAGAAGAATGGTTCTTCTGTCACTCTATGGTGTGAGTGACTTATCCAACATCATGTCTAATTACTCAGATGGAGTATGGTTTCGAGAGATGATGCAACTGATGACACTGATGGTGATGATGGTGCTCACAATCTAGTCATTAGACAGTCTATACAACTATGTTGATGCTACCAAGTGAATAGTATTTTGTGCTCAAGACCATTACCTGTAATACTTCCCTAGCTAGGAGGGAGTGTTGATATTATGGTAGCTACGGGAGGTATTTACCTCCATGTGTAAATCTAACGAGAATAGAATATTTCGGGAAGCAAGAAGAAACCCTAATGAGTTGGCTAATAGCCCTAGAAGACATGTCGGCTCAAGAGGATAAATTGTATTAGGTTATTAGCCTCTAAGAGAAAAAGTCCGCCAAAAGAAATAATATATACTGAACAGACAGATACCCAAAATAAGAAGTCGGCTCGGGCAGTTAGCTAGAATTAGTATAAATACAGGAGGCCAGTCTTCATTCTCGCAGGCATTCTTAGAACTGCAAAGCAACACTTATGCGCACTGCAGTTGCCCAGTTTGTGCGCAGGTTTGGAGGAGAGTTGTCGTTGTAGCTACTGCAGCTAGCAGATTATTCTTTGGCTTGGACTATCTCTTGGTTAGAGTTTGGACTATCTGATCAGCTCTTGTTTAATGCGCTATCCTTGGTGAAAGGTGTGCTACCCTTTGTTTGGCTATCTAGCCTAGGGTTTGCTTCTGAAGTGATTATCTGTCAAGGTTAATGTGCTCAGAGGGTGGCTTCGGCCTATGGTTGGGTGACAATAGTGATATTGTCGATGGTAAAATGAGCACATCCATTATATACTAACACATGAAAGGTAAGTCTCGTGGAACGTACTCAATGGTATCCAGAACCTCATCAAACTCATCCTCACTAGTATAGTCAGGACTGTTGGGATTCATCACATGCTTGTTAGCTCGCTCTTGACTGTATAATACCTCAAAGGTGCCATCTCCCATGGGAATGTGCTCATGGGTGAGATCCATGCTAAGGAAACCTCCAAGGGAAGTCGACCAACTCCTTGATAAGAGCATCCCCAAAGCATCGGGGACATCAATTACTACTATATTCATACGGAGGCTGATATGTGGAAAATCAGTCAAGAAGACCTCAACGTTCTCACATAATCCATAAACCTTAACCCTTTTAGAATCACTTCCAGACACATTTCCATAGGGTCGGGTCATCTTCAAACCAAGTTGTTCCATTACGTTCAACGACATGACATTTGTGGAGGCCCCAGAATCCAACATATAGTTATTCAGGTGAAGGCCATTCATGCCCAATGAAAGATAGAAAAGAGGATTGGTGTCCTTTTGCCGATCGACATACATGGTGTTAAAAATGATGGAGGATCCAACTTCTTAGTTGGTACCTGTAATAACTTCAAGACTTCCCTCCTTACATAAGGGATTTTGCACATTTATATCATAAGAATCGTCATATCTAACTTCCCAAACATGGCTGCAATGTCTATGTTCAACTGAATCTCATATGTTGGAGTTGGCTTTGGAAGCAACTCATGTACTGGAGGTGGAAGTAGTGGGACCACCTTTTCAATAGACGGAGGAGGAGTGGTAGATTGTGATGGAGGGGTTGAAGCTTTATTTCTTCTAGTGTATGTCAAATATTCCCTCTTCCTTAGTTCCTTCCTCTGATCGTCTATCAACTGATTTAAAGCTTGGAGTCTCCCCTCTCTTTCCCCCTGTCTTATCGCTTCGTCGATCTGTTCCTATGTGACCTCTTCCTCTTGTAAGTTACAGATCATATCCATGAAATTCATATTGTCAGAAGAATCTTCATCTTGGCAGGGACACTCATCCTCTCGGTGAGGTTTTTGGCACGGAAAACACCATAGTGTTTGTTCTGTGTCAACCATTCCAACTGGTTTTAAGGTATCAGGGGCCTTTGCCTCTTATTGAGGCCATGGTTTCCAACCTGTGGCATCTCTCTATTGTCTGGTAAACTAAGGTCTAGGGGGCAGATTGGCTTCTTTCCACAATGGTTAATTGGCCTATGATTTGATTATGTGCTTGGAAAAACTGAGTACTCATTTGATCTATCTTCTGAGTCAAGAGGGAAATTGGATCAGAAGCACTGTTACTGGAAGCCTTCGTCTTTGCTTCTGCCTTGGCACGAGGATATTGGAAAGGGTAAACCTTTGAGTCAAGGAGATTTTCTTCAATCTCCACATTATACTCTTTGTCTTGTGCCAAAGTGTTGGGCTTATTGTCCTTCATAATAAAGTGAAATTGCCCATCAAATGCATTCATATAGAGGAGATGAGCAGTTGTAGCCGTAGGATGCAAATCTGTCCAAATTTGACTGCATAATTTGTCGAACCTGGTGTCAAATTCAGTCATTGTCTCATCCTCCTTTTTCTTTATTTGATTGAACTGAGCTACATACATCCCATTGTCTTTCTTCGTTGTCCATATGTTCTTGAATAACTTGGAAAAATCCTCATAAGATGTTATGTGATTGTTAGGTAGTCCTTTGAACCATCTCTGAGCATCTTCGGTCAAAGATGAAGCTAGTAGCCTCATTGCTACATCCTCATGTTCCCCTTCTGCATTTTCCATGTCTCGGCCTACGGCGTAGAGATGATCATGTGCAGTGGTGATATTATTTCCCAGAAACTTTGGCAACCATTTGTGAGAGTATTTCGACATTATATTGGGGTATCCAGGGATAGTGGCCATGTTCGAGGGTTTATAAAGGTCTTTTTCCCTAGGGTGAGCCATTGGAGCAAAGGGAAGGGTACCGTGCAAAAGGGTTTTTACAATGGGACACTTGAGAGGGGGCCTTCTTCGGTAAACCTTAGAAGGTTTGAATCTCCTTAGGGGGGAGGTCTTGAGGGAAGAGGGGTTCTAGGAAGGTGGAGTCTCCAGATGAGCTTCAAGAAGAGCTCATCAAAGGTGGAATGGGAATGTCCTTTAGGTGGAGATGCCAGCAAACCTAGGGAAAGGCTTTGGGATAGCTTGCCAAAGTGTCGTTGGGGTTCGGAAGAGGATTCAAAATCCTCCCCAACAACGGTGCCAAAATGTTATCGCACAAGTTGTAGGTTGGGCAAATCCCAACCCAAACCACAATATGGTGACAACTAAGAGAACACCTACCCATTGTCACCTTAGATAGGTATTCCCGTCACTTTAGAGATGAAGTAATCACCTCAAGGGGGGAATCTTGGGTGACTCTAAGGGAAATGAGATGGAGGATGAAGAGATGATGAAGGTTCCCCCTATAGATCAATGATGGAAGGTAAAAAGAGCTTGAAAAGAGTCTCTTAGATGGTGGAATATGTACCACAGTATAGAAGACTTGCCAAGAAGTGGATGCACCTGCCCGAGACACAAGGAAAACAAAGATACAAGCCCAATAATGTATTGGACAAGCAAGTTAAGTTTGTTGTTCCTAATTGCAGCACCAAACAATGATATATATCAACAACAAAGGATAATAAGAGCTGCAAATAAAGTTGTTAAAAGTCTAGTTAATGATACAAGAGCTACGCTATATATGACTAGTACAACTCAAGATTGAAAGATAAAGACTTTAGCATGAAAGCAAGGTTATTATAAACAAGTACTGCAGAAATAATTATCAGCCTTACGGTTGTAGCACACAAGTTGTTACAACAATGAAATCAACAACCAAAATTTGTCAAGAGTACACCCAAAAAGTGCGCTAGGACTACTAGATTGTGAGGGCAAACTTCTAGCAATTTTTGACAGTTGGTTTCCGAGTTATTAAGAGATTTATTTTAGGGTTTCTGCAGCCCTAATTCCTGTAGATTAAGTGTTATAACATCAAAAATAAGCACTTAGCAAAATGAGATGCCCTAGTGGCTCAACCAAGCATATATAACATAAAATTGATTCCAATTTAGACAATCTCAAAATCCCAAGCTTTCACGTGAACCAATGCAAGATTTTATTTCTCCAATGAAATTATATTAGTGCCTTTAGCTATTGGGTTATGGACTCAAACAAATAATGAGCTAGCAATACTTTCTCCTTGGGGTTGTAAGCCCTTTTACTCCCCAAGCCAAGCAAGACTATCTAGGAAGTACTAGGAGGGTGTAAACCCTTATACTTCTTCTAGTAAAACCTTGTGCAACAAAATATTCCAAGACAAAAAATGATGGATATGGTGGGGTTGTAAACCCTTATGCTCCCCAAGAAGTCTATCAAATCACACTTGTAACCAAGCAATGAAGCAACAATAAGATATATTCCTTACCTAGTCCAAGCAACAATAAGATAAACCTCCTCTTACCAAGATTAATCCACCACAAATGCAAGAGAATAGCTCCAAGAGAGGTAGCACACTACTTCTTCCACCAATAGCATAAAGAAACCATAACAAGAGCACAAGAGAGAGAGATTACCCATATGGGGTGCAAATTCCAGCTTAGAGTCTTCTCACAATGGGAGAGTTATATCCAAATGAGATACAAATGATCTCTATTTATACAAAATGTTCTAAACATAGTTTTTCCACAAAAGTTAGGGTAAAACACAAGATAAGGGGTCAACAACCCTTATCTTTCCCCTTTCCAAAAATAATAATGTTTATACCATACTTTGCACATAAAAGAAACCCTAAAAGCATGATGTCGCCTCCTTCTTGGGCAACGTTTGGCACTTTTGGTCAAGTCATTGATTTTGAGAAGGAAACGTTAAGCCTCCAATGGCCAATGGTCTTCAACACATGCCTTGCTTCCATGGTCCAAGGTTTTTTTCCTCCAAAACGTGCCAAGTGTCCTCAATCGCCACCAAACCCTAGCCTTGATGTGACATCAAGCCCTCAAAGGTGACGTTTTGGCCTCCTTAGGCAAGTCGTTTGGGTGGTAGGGGCTAGGTTCAATCCTCCATGATGTCTTCTAGGCCTCCAAAGGAATGTCTTCATCATCCAATATGTGGCCCCTTGGCATCCAACCTGTGGGATTCAAGCCCAAACTAGGCTTGTTCTTCCAAAATTGTCCATCAGCTGGGTCCTGTAAAGACAAATGGATACACCCTCTAAGGATCTCAAGTCAAATGCAGTAGGATGAGTAAATCAAAGTAATAGAAGAGCCATATAAGCATGTACATCCAAACTACCTCATCAAAATAAACTAATGCTCAAAGACCCTATGCAATTTGCCAAGTTTAGGTATAGGAGGATTGACAAAATGACCTATTGGGTGAATCGTACCTCAAGTTTAGGGGTGTTTCCCAAGGGTACCTCCTTCTAAGTCATGTGGATGAGGTGTCATGGATGGGGGAAAGACTTTTGGGCATGGAGTTCATGACATACAAACGATTGTAGTGTCTCATTTATGGGTGCCTTTTTAGAGGGTGTGTTGCACATTCGTTTTTAATGTAACCTTTTTCCAAGCCCATTTATTACCTTTTATTCTTTTAGGATGTTTACAGGTTGAAGCCAATGTGGGGCTGCTACCTAAGCATGAAAATTTGTGCCCACCTTGACTCTACCCTGGTCACATCATGCTTCCCCGAGTTGAAAACATGTGTGGGGCTTCTACCTAAGCAATAAAAACAGTGCCCACACATGCTCCACCCTAGTTGGCATTTTTTATTAGTTATTCTTTTATGGGTCCCATCAGTTTCTTATGAGAGACATTTCATTGTCCTCAGGATCCTTGGAAGAGCATCCAGAAGGTTAATGATTGGATTTTATCTTTTTCCAGCGACAAGCCTTTGGGCCTTCAACCCCTTCTTGGGTCAGTACACCCGAAAATCCAAAAAGGTGAGGAGATGAGGGGATGAACTGTGGAAAGTGACAAGTATGGTCAGGAGTGGCACAATGACTCGTCAAGAGGACCTCCTAGTAGAAGACCTATCCCTAAGGGTGACCCACTTACTTGGGTGCAATGTCAACCACCAAAGTGAAACAGGGCAAGGAGCATAATGTCCAAGCAAACATTAAACAATCAAAAGCAATAATAGATGCAACAAACTCAAATGCCTCAAATATTGAAACGACAAGCACCATAATACCTTACTTGTACCTCATGGAGCAAGACCCAATGCTTTTCGGAGGCTATATTATGTGGTATATACCGTCGTGGTGAACCTGGAGTTGCAATGGTGAGGTGGGTCTCTATTTGTGCAAGTGGACACTATTGGTCAAGCTATCTCTCTGTACTCCATGTCTGCAACCTGAGGATCTTAAGACATCATCTCCTTAGTTATCCCTAGTACTTGGGGATAACAGTTTGTTTACCAAATCCCATAATGTTTTCCTATCTACATAAGGCCTAAAGAGATTGGCTAGTCTTAAGACCTTTCCTAGAGCATTTGAATTACCTTCCAAGACAATACCTGCAGGAACAGAGTGTGTTGAAATCACATTAAAACTAGAATTCCAACCTCTCACTAGACCTTTGGATAAACCCTTGGCATCAACAAAACAAAATTGCCAATCTATCAAAAAAGTAGATAGTATAGAAATGGTTTTGGAACCAACGCACATGGTCTCTTGAAACATCACAATGTCAAGCTTGTAAACTTTAAACAATCTCCTAAGGACTTTCTACTTTGGGGAACCCTCGACCCCTCTCACATTCAAGGATATAATAATCATTAGATCATCTTCTAGGAGTTTATATTCTCTAAGAACCCCATTAATGGTTGAATATTTTCTTTCTATAATCTCCTTTGAGGGATTGGATTTTTCTAGAGAATTGTGAGATTTTCTTCCCATTGTGTTGCGATTTTCAATAAACTTGACAAGTCCCCATTCAACTTCCCCTTTGTTCTCTAGTTTTTTGGGTTTTTAAGATTGAAATTGGTAACTGGAAGACATTGGAGATCCATTGGAATTAGATTTCCTTAAATCCCTACCAAAGGTCTTAGATACTTCTCTAGGTCCCAGGTCTTCCGTCCTAGTCCCAGTAGTGTCTACTAGTTCCAGGGACAAGCAATGGGAGATACGATTCATGCTCACAACCTTATAATTATGACCATTCAAGGTTTTTAACTAAATCCCAACACCACTATTGACAACACAAGTAGAAGGGGAACCCTCAGAAGTACCTTAAATAATCAAGGGGTAGTTCAAAGAGCCTAACATACCTTAGAAAATATTTGCATGCTCCCTACCTGGGGGCTTGGGAGGGCCCAAACTGGAAGAGACTTGTGAATATTCCCTTGTTGGACTTTCTTTTGGCCATTCCAGAGGAGATGAGTCATGATAATCAACTCCCTTGGATTCATCAACAAAAAGAATTGGTAGTGTCAACTCCCGCAATTTCTTGACCTAGATTTTCTCCTTGAAAATCCAATTCGTGCTTGGCAATTTATAGCCCCTCTAGATGCTCTCTACCTCATGATAGGTTGAGCAATGAAACAAAATTTTCCAATAGTCTAACTTATTTGTAAAAGATCACTCACCCCAATCAATATCTAGATCGGTCAAAAGACCTTCCCTTAAGTAAAATTTGACCAATACTTTAACAATCCACTTGTCTAGATTATACCAAAGATTTTCTTCTAGTGTGACTAGTTTTTGCGAGTGTATTATCAATAATTGATAGAGGTTCCTTGTTCCATAGTTCCATGAAGAAGCCCAAAAGCAAAACCCAGATGTGTCAAATAGCCAAGGTTCTCTTTAATTGTCAAAACCTAGGTGCCAACGATTCATAACAAGATTGTAAAGTCCCCATAACTAGGTTTGTGTTAGGATTTTAGTTACATTGAGCTTGCTCCAAAGATCTATGCAAATCCAACATTTAACCAACAAGTGAAAAGATGGAGTATAACCTAGAATCTTGGACCATCCGACTTCCAACCAGTTTTGCAACAAAGCATCCTTTGCCATCTTTCCCATGAATCTTCCAACCAAAGACATCTTCATTAGACTTTCAACCTTTTCCATCCTACATTATGCCCTATCACCATCCTAATTCTCTTTGGCTTAGATCTAATACATCTTTTGTGTTTCTTTCCAAGCGTACCCATGGTCGATGTATCTGAAACAGGTTTTGATAGGTGGGTATAACCCCAGGAAGTGAAAATGGAAAAAAGCTTCCTGGAGGTTCCACAATACCCTAGCAAGGAGAACTTCAAGGACATTTATGGACCACAATAACGACATCAATACTTCCTGAACTAGATGTGGGGAATGTACCTCCTCTCCCATCCGCTGGCCTCCATCTAGCATGTTGTACATATCTTCTGCGATACTTAGAAAATGCGTATCTTCCTCTTTAAATGCACGTGTGCTTCTATAACTCTCTAGTAGCTTCTCCCACGACATGAAGATTGAAAGCATGTTGTTTGTCTCGTCATCCTCATAGTCTACTAAGTCTAGACCAAGGTCCATAACGTTGGATGACCTGGGCTCTGTTATCCCCTATCTTAGGGATAACTAAGGAGATTATGTCTCGAGGCCCACAGGTCCTATACATGGAGTACCGAGAGCCATATTGACTTGAGCCTGGCCCTGGAGGGCCCATCCTTCTTCTTTAGTGCCTCCATTCTATCAACAACAGTAACATCCATCCCATCGGCCTAGTTCTAAAGTAGTAGTGGGTATTTCTCCATGAGGTAATGAGTCCGGGTATCATGGTATGTGTCACTCTAATTCTCAAAACATTTGAATATGTGCATTTGATTATTTTTTCCTTCATGACGTGTGCTTGGACTTTATGCCTTTTGACTTGTCCATACCTGGGGAGGATGACATAATTCCCTAGCGATTTGGTTCCCTTAGGAGTGAGTTTCCACTGGGTGGGTTTATGAAAGGTCATTGTCCATTCCCACCATACTTATCACTTTTCATCATCTTCCCTCTCATCTATCCCCTGTTAGAATATGAAATATGTGTACTCGTTTTACCATTGACAATACCCTTGTCATCCAACCATAGGCCAAAGCCACCCTCTGAGCACCTTAACCTTGACAAAGAATCATTTTGGAAGCAAACCCTAGGCTAGATAGCCAAACAAAGGGTAGTGCACCTTTCCCCAAGGATAGCGCACCAACAAGAGTTGATCAGATAGTCCAAACCCTAGCCAAGAGATAGTCCAAGCCAAAACGTAACTGCTAGTTGCAGCAGCTGCACCAACAGCTCTCCTCCAAACCTACACACAAGACTACAACTGCACTGCGCATAACTGGCTCTCTACAACTGCACTGCATAGAACTGGCTCTCTACAACTGCTGAGGTGTGTCAAATGAGAGATTGGCACCCTATATTTATAGTGGTTCTGGTAGACTTACTGGGGACGACTTCTCCTTCTTGGTACGTGTCTGTTCAGTATATATTAATTCTTCTGGCCGACTTCTTCTCTTGAAGGCAAATAACCTAATACATATTATCTTCTTGAGTCAACATGTCTTCTAGGGTTATTAGCCAACTGATTAGGGTTTCTCTTGCTTCCCAGAGTCTTCTATTCTTGTCAAGTTTACACGTGGAGGTAAATACCTCCCGCAGCTACCATAATATCAACACTCCTTCCTAGCTAGGGTTGTATTACAGGTAATGGTCTTGAGCACAAAAACATACCATTTACCCGGTAGCATCAACATAGTCGTCTAGACTATCTTGTGCCTAGATCATGAGCATCACCATCACCATCAATGTCATCATCTGCATCATCTCTCGAAACCATACTTCATCTGAGTAATCAGACATGATGTTGGATAAGTCACTCACACCATAGAGTGATACAAGAGACATTCTTATAATCTAGAAGAGTAAATGCTCTGAACCGTTTTCTATCTGGAAAATTTATGTTCATCATTTATCTGGATGATGATTATCTCCAATAAACAGTTGATAGTCTTGAAGGTAATCAGAACAAAAATATAACACAACTGTGTCTATCCATAGTAGTACATAACTACAATCCAATGGTACACTACCACACCAAGTAACACACAAGTACTTAATCAACAACATATAGTCACGAACAGTGGAGCATATCCACCACAATAGTATACATCTACTGTCTTCATAACAATCATCTGATAACAACCTGCACAGAAATAATGTTATGATATAAACTGAATCATCTGGGCCAATCTTTCACTCACATCTGTGAGATCTGAAAGAATATCTGCCCTCAGAGTAGAACAATCAAATATCTGGACTATTCTTCTCAAGCAAGGAAGAATAATTGTCTTGTCTTCTGAACCTGGACCATTCCCCACCCTGGGCCATTCTTCCTACACTAATCAAAGTGCACCCTAGAGAGAATGTATAAACCCTAAGGAATGCCTATCCCTGATTGTTGAGCCTGGACCATTCCTCACCCTGGGCCATTCCTCCTACACTAATCAAAGTGCACCCTGGAGAGAATGTATAAACCCTAAGGAATGACTGTCCGGACCATTTCCTCTATTAACCACAAGAGGAAAAGATTGTCCTGCATCAACCTCCAAAACAGACCATTCCTCATGTTAACCACAATGAGAAATCATTGTCCAGTGAGGCGGGCCAGTCTTCTTGAGTAACCCTCAAGAAGAGAGACCGCCCTAGACCACTCCCCATGTTAACCACAATGGGAAGTCGTTGTCCATCAGTAATCTCAATCCACTTTCCGAACAGGAAAGCATCTGTCCAAGATGGACTATTTTTCAATCTTTGAAAATGAATGTCTTTAATAATATTTTCAGTGCTCCTTCCCAACCTGGGAGTCATCTCTTCCTTTTTGAATAAGGAAGTCGTTTCCACGAGCTCCAGCTTGAGTACGCAAACTCTTTCATCTTGGATAGAAGCTTTACCAAAATCTCAGCTTATCTGCTCATCTATGGGGATATGTATTGGAGAAACACTTTCTCCTTTCTGAACTTGATCATGGATAATGTAATGCTTGATTTCAAATGTACTTTAGTCTGGAACACTTTGAAAGCTTTATGTAGCTCTGAACAATAGAGTATATCATTGTTGGAAAAACTGGAACATATCCATGTGGCACTTCTTCTATCATCATGAGATATGATCTTCTGAGTAATCATCTTGAAGGTATAGGAAATATTCACCACGCTTCTGTTGTGCACTGGAGGTTCTTCGCCGAGTTATCTTCTTCTATCTACATACAAGGGTCTCTTTCTGGTATGCCTCAAAGTCTTGAGATTGCTCTTCGTACGCTCTTTATTCAATTTCTCTGGAGAACATTCTTTGCATTCATCTGATGTAGAATTCCGACTCATGGATGTTGTGGATGATATAATGACTCATGTAGAGATAAGTCTGGTTTACTTGAACAAGTAATAATCATAGTCTTCTCCCTCCATCTGGGAGAACCCCTAGTTTTAGATCTCGCAATGCTTTCGTTCATAAGTCTTTCGTATACTATTCTTCGTCACAACTTTCAGTTCTGCTTGATTTCTTTCATATTAGGCTGGTAGTCTTGCGATTCTCGATACAATGACTAGTTGTTCATGCTTCTCTTCTTTCTTGGAATCTTCATGTTCTTCCTCATGTTTTTCTTTAGATTTTGGGTCCATGGAGTTTCTTATAGATTCCATGCCCTAAAGATTCCACTTCTTTCTTTTATCATAGGATCACGGATCTGGATGGACAACTAGGGATACTTTAAGACTTCTCTTCGAAGAAGACTTCTTCTGCGGTTGAATTGAGCACGTATTGTCTTTCGTGGTTACTACCATGGATATATACTTTATCATCTTCAATGGATCATAGTATTAGCTCCCTCCTAATCCTTGCTTCATGTATGAGTGCATATAATCGGCTCCCTCCGTCTAACAGAGTCCATGCTTCTGTCTGCATCCTTATTGTATTCTACAATATATAATTGGCTCTCTCTGTCTAACAAAGTCCATGCTTCCGTCTTTTTGTCTTCTGCAATATATAATTGGCTCTCTCTGTCTAACAGAGTCCACGCTTCTATCTTGTTGTTTTCTACAAAATGTCATAAGTCTTTCTCCAATTTCTTTCTGTCTTTGCTTCTTCTAAGTCTCTTCATGATTGATTCGACTTATCTTGCAATAGTTTCCACATGATTTGCTTGATGTATTTCATTCTTTCATGTATTATCCAATGATATCAATACTTATCTTGTTGTTCTTCCATTGGTATAGTTCTTCTTGGAACACATTATCTTCCAAGAGATAGATATATAAGATATGTACAGAGATGATGCAAAAAAGATATGTACAAGGAATAAGAAGAGTACCGTTACCTTTAGAGGAAGAAGTCTCTTTCATCATGCTTAGTCTTCTTTGTAGATTTTTTTTCTTCGGCAACTGATGCTTCATGTTTCTCCTTCCTTTTCTTTAGCTCGAGACAATGATTCTTGTAGTGACCATACTTTCGACAGTTGAAGCATTGTACTTCTGAAATGTCTTTCTCTTGATTTTGCTTCCTCCTTGAACCAAACTTCCTTTTGTTCCTGGAGTTCTTGAATCTTGTTGTGAAGGCTTGATTATTGTACTTCTTTTGGGGTTTCTCTTTTGCACTGATCCTTGATTCTTCTTGAGCACAGCAAGTCCAAAGTTCTTCAAATGTCGGATACTCCTTTCTTGTGTTCATGCTTGCGGCAAATGCATCCCACGTCTTAGGAAGACCATTGAGTACTATGTTTACCAACTCCTTCTCTGAGATGATCTCTTCAATAGCTTGTAGTTGATCTCTTAACTGAGAGATTCTCACAAAGTACGATGTTATGTTGTCATCATCATTCATCTTCATGTCATGGAACTCATTCTTCAGACTCATTACTTGTCCAATGTTTCTGACTGAGAAGAGATTTGTTAAGGCATCGTACATCTTCTTCGATGAGTCAAGATGGGAGATGTAGGATATCAGGTGGTCTTTTATAGATTCCACTATGATACTCATAGCATTGATATCACTGTCTTTGAACTTCTCCATAGCTACAACGTTCTACAGTTCCTTCTCTTTTCCTTCTTCAAACTCTGGTTCCACGATCTTTCCTTTCACGATATCCAACACTTTATTCTTGGCAAGGATGAGGTCAATCCTTGTCTTCCACGCTCTGAAGTTAGAGGGTCCAGCTAACTTGTTCTCTGACTTCAGAGAATAAGTCATGGCTGCTTTGACTTGGTCAAACCCTATATTTGACCATAAACTCAAACTTCACGTCTTGGCTTGCTGAGAGTATCAGGAGATGCGCTAGGCTAGAGCGGACTAATCTATCTGGAGATTAGGTCAATCCATTCACTTAAGATGCCTCAATAAGAGGATTAGGGTTTCTGCAACTGCACCTTCTAGTAACCCTAGTTGTAGTGTCTTGGAAGCTGCTCCTATTATTAACCCTAACAGTAGTTCCTCAACGAGCTCAATATCCTAGCGGCCGTGCTTCCTTCCAGTGTTTAGACTGAATGAAGGAGGTGTGGGTCCATAACCTGTTAGAATATGAAAGACGTGTGCTGATTTTACCATTGAGAATACCTTTGTCACCCAACCATAGGCCGAAGCCACCCTCCGAGCACCTTAACCTTGACAAAGAATCATTCCGGAAGCAAACCCTAGGCTAGATAGCCAAACAAAGGGTAGTGCACCTTTCCCCAAGGATAACGCACCAACAAGAGTTGATCATATAGTCCAAACCCTAGCCAAGAGATAGTCCAAGCCAAAACATAACTGCTAGCTTCAGCAGCTGCACCAACAACTCTCCTCCAAACCTGCACAAGACTGCAACTGCACTACGCATAAATGGCTCTCTGCAACTGTTGATATGTGTCAAATGAGAGACTAGCGCCCTGTGTTTATAGTGGTTATGGCAGAGTTACTGGGGCCGACTTCTCCTTCTGGGTACCTGTCTGTTCAGTATATATTAATTCTTCTGGTCGACTTCTTCTCTTGAAGGCTAATAACCTAATACATATTATCTTCTTGAGCTGACACGTCTTCTAGGGTTATTAGCCAACTCATTAGGGTTTCTCTTGCTTCCTGGAATCTTCTATTCTCATCAGGTTTACACGTGGAGGTAAATACCTCCCGCAGCTACCATAATATCAACATACACTGGTTCAGGCATTGGGTTTGCCAAACTAGTAAAGGGTTCTACCTTCCTCGTGGGAAGAAGGGGCTAAAGGCCAAGAGGGTAAAAGTAGCTGGAAAAGGATAAAAGCCAAAAGATCAAACCTTGAGATGCTTCGCCCAGGGATCCCCGAGAAAGCAATAAAGGGCTTCTCAGCAAGAAAAAGGGAGGACCCATAAAAAGATAAGACTCAAGACCTAATTGGTGGATAGGGGGTCTCCTCATGAGTCAGCCTATTAGGTCCATGTGCATGTAGCAGTATGACAATACTATTCATCTGGTCACCAAGCCAGGGTAGTGGCTCTTAGTGGCATAACCAAGAGAAAGGAGTCCTCATCACGAGCTAGCCTTCTCATCTCCGTGAAATGCTCATGGGTAACACTATCACCACTGGTCACTACGCCATGGCAGTGTCCCCCATCTATTCTCTTGAAAGAAAAAAAGAAATATGATAAAAAGTAAAAAGGAATTCAATGGGCTAGGAAACAATTGCATCAATGACAAGGTGCAACTCATCCTCTTCAGAGGCACCCAAAGGTAAGCCCTACATTTCCCTGCCATCACTACACCCTTTGCCTAAACATCCCCCACACCATCTCATGCACTTACATGACCTAGATTGGTATTCACCTAGAAACACCTCACACCTAAGGAGAATTGGCCTATTCGGATGTCCTGGAACCCTCTCCAAACTTGACTTGTAGAATAGCATAACGTCTTTGATCACTTGTCTGGGAAAGGGGGGTTTTATGCACATGTTTGGGTAAATTGATTATTAGATGTGATTGACATTGCTATGATCCATGTGACTTATGAGCCCATGGAGGGCGTACTTGTTGTTGCTACAGAACCACGCCTGATTGACAGGTATATATGGGGAGATGATTAGCTCGGACCTCCATAGGGCTAAAATACCAACAGATGGATGTTGAAACCCCAGCCAGGGGTAGTCATATACGAAAGTATTACAATGGAGAGAGAGGAGGACGTTCCACCAGAGACAACTTGGCAGCCCTGGACCTAGGGGGGTCTTTCCTTTCCCCTTAAACATTGGCCTTGGAAGGCCCATGACGTCACCTTTGTGACCCTTCACGTCACTCAATGTCAGACGGACATGATGGAGGAAGTTGTGTGCCAAGTGGCACGTGTGGCATGATCCAGAGCCCTTGGAAGGCCTAACGTTTTGCTCCTAGAGGACAACGTCTCACCTAGGAGGCCGAACATCACCCTAGAAGGGCATGATGTCATCTCTTTTGCATGTTTTAGGGTTTAATTTGTCAAATTCATTTAAAAAACAAGATATTTGATGTAACTGACCATGTCGGCCTTTTTGACCTAATTTTGTAATTAAAGGTTTTTTGGATTGTATAAATAAGGGATTAATCCCTTATATGTTTTCATCATTCTTTCACTCACACAAGTGAGGTCTGGAATTCGGCCTCTTTAAGGCTTATTGGCTGAAGTTAAGTGGTGCGCAACTCTTAGAGGAAGCTTATATTGGTGTTTTTCGGCATTTTCTTGGTGGAAAGTCTTCAACTAGGATATTTGCTAGATTATTCTTGGTGAATATAAGTGAATTTCTACAATTCTTCTTTCCTTTGAATGTTTATAGTATATTTACTTTGCATTCTACTAGGATTATGAAATTGCTAGATTAAAACCCTAGGAGATCAAGCACATGTTATTGTCTTTGTCTTAATAGCTTTTAACCGACTAGATTTTGCTAGAAAACCTATTATTTGAAGCACGTGCTAGAGCCCTACCATTGTAGCACTCTAGCATCATTTGCTTCATCAATCCTTTATTTACTTCAAGGTTGAGCTAAAGAAGAAGGAACATCGCTAGGGCTTAGGGTTACCTACTTCCTAGTTGTTGATTTTTCATAGCAGTAGGTTAAACATGAAGTTCATTCCATTTTAACAATTAACCATAACCATAAATGTTGCAGCAACCAAGATCACATGAAGAAGCACCATGCACAAGAACATAAGATATATCCTAGGAAACCCTTCTCAAACAAGGGAGAAAAACCTATCCAAATCCTTTGCTATACTCTTCAAAAGAAAGACCTTTTCACCACCAAAAATATCCTAGCACACAAGAGGGTGCACAAAACCCTATAACTCTAGCACCCAAGAGAGGTGCACAACTTTGACCAAGAAGTGTACTTGCTGAAATTTCCAAAAACTCACAAGTGTGTGTGTGTCTACAATGAAAGATTTCCTCTTACTTATATTAGACTTGTCCTGTCAACTAAAGTGTCTATTGGCACAATAGGGCCGACTTCACTTAGACATATTATTTATTTATTGTTATAATAATTAATATTACTATTAATATTAATTATCTTTTACAGTTTATCTTTAGACACAACAAGATAGGGCCGACCTGTACCCTTTACACAATAACAAGGGTTACAGGTAGGTCTGACTCTTGAACAACATATATCAAAGGATCGGATACACCCACTAGTGCTCATCCACTAGGGGCACATCCATAGGGATGCCATGGACCTGATTCACTGCATTACACAGATGAACCAAGTCTTCACACGTTCACCTGTGCACGTCCACGGGCACGTCTGCTCTACAGATCTGCTTTCCTACTGCCACCAACAGGAGGATCATCTGGAGTATTCTCGTCAAATCTACTGCTGCTCAGAGGAGGCCATCACATCATCTTCATTTCTGTTCTCATGAGGATGAACCCAACACTTTTGGGATTTCCCACATTCACCTTGTGCTCATCCACATGCACGTCCTGACTCAACACATCGGTCTTACATCAGATAATCATCAGGAGTTCTTCTCACTCACGTCATGGAGGAGGCCATCTTTACACTCCTGACTCTGTCCTAGGCAGGAACCACGAACCCTTCATAGGGGATTTCTCTCAGGTTTGTAAGATGAGAGAAAGACTTCACATAGCTGCTATGTTCCACATCTCACAGTTTTCTAAGATGGAGGATGTCTCCCATAGCTGCATTCATCAACACTCCCTCTTAGCTAGGGAGGCATTTTTCATTTAGCTAAGTCTCATACCGATGTACTCTGAATTTTGTTTTTGGCTAAGGTCGTCTATACTCCCTCTTAACTCGGAAGGAATTCTTCACCAAGTTAATGTTTGGTGTAGAAGTTTGCAGTCTGCTCAGGTGGAGAAAGGTATTGCAAGTATACAATTTTATTCTGCATCATATCTTTGACATAAGAAGATTTTATCTCTCTATGTGACAATTCATTAGGAAGCTCTGGGTTCTTTAAGGAGCTTTATATATGGCTTTTTGTCATCATCATAGGAACCATCTCATGGTCAAGTAGATATGTCGGAAGCATGTGAAGCCACATTGCTTCACACACTTACTACTACATATATACTCTGTCTCTGATGCACTTAGGGCTACAGAGTTATGTTTCCTGCTGCAATAGGAAACCATGGAAGACTTCAAGGTAGAGCATCAACCGAAAGGGTTTTTCCGGTTCACTGAATTTTTTTTTTTTTTTTGGTCATCTGTCATACCTTTTGTCCCAAGGAGTAATGAATCATACTCAGATTGTTCATCTCGAATTCATAAATTTAGGATTACTTGTAGTAACAACGCTTTCTGAATATGTCATCAGGACCAGGCTTTCATCACCAATACTGCAATGATACAAGTGTGGATCTCCATCACTTTTGTTTTGAGATCCAAACTTATCAAGAATCCATTTATCTGATATGGTTTCCAACTCATGGGTGGAAGTGTATCTGGTTTACTGGATCAGATGTTTCATTATGGACAACTCCCTTTGTTTGTGAGAAACCTCTGGCTATAGATCACGTTTTGTATTTCCTTGATACTTTCATCGGCTACATGTTTTCTCCTTTTGGTCCTTGAATAATATCTTAAGTACTGTCTTAAAGTATACTGATATTCTTTTGTTACGACTTTTGGCCATACTGATTTTCTTGTAGCTTTTCTAAGACAGGGAGTCTTATCATCAATGAAGTGGCTCATATTACAAGGATAGCTTGAAAAACTCTTTTGCTCTCTTGGAATGTCCCTTGAGAGGATTGTATGTTTCTTTACCTCTTGCATAGTGAGTCTAGGTAGGCATTTTATGCCTTGCTGTAATATCACTAAACATATCAACTGGAGCAACTGGAATAATGTCTTTCTCCCTCTGAACTGTTGAAGGGGGAGAAGGTATAGTCTTATGATCAATCTCCATCTGAGATTTTTTGGATCTTTGAAAAATTATCTCTTCTTCAAGGACAATGTTTCTGCTTGTCTCAATCTGTCTCTGACCAAGGATGTCGATTTGGAATGTTTTGAAGATTCATTGTATCCCTTTTTCAAGAATACTTTTTTCTGCTTTGTTCTTGCATAAGGAACAATGTTTTGGACTCCCGTACCAGGGATAATGGTCCAAGTTTTGAAATCTCTTTTAATATAAGGAGTGATATGCAATCCACTATAAAAATTTAGAACAGAAAGATTTTACCTATTTTGTAGCAACGTTCTTCTTAGAGAAAATACTTCTCGTTTCTCCTTTCTTCATTTTCTTGAGGTGGATCTGGATCAATGTCGGCAGTGGTGGCATATTGTTTTCCCTTCTTCCTGGTTGGACAATGTTTAGCAATATGTCCATACTTGTCACATCTGTAGCATTGAACTTTTGATGCATCTCTTCTTTGATATCCTGAGTTTGATGAAGACTTTTCTTCTTTAAATGTTTGCCTAAAGTTTCTTTTGAATCTTCCTCCTTTTCTGGTATGAAGTGCAAGAGCATGATTTTCTTCTGGGTAATCTTCCACTCCTCTATTTCCGACTCTTAGTTCTTCTTGAGTACAATCTATCCATAGTCGCTCAAAGGTTGGTAGAGTTTCTCTTCCACTGATACTCTGAAGGAAGGGCTCCCATGATTTTGGAAGATTTTGGAGAGTAGTTAAGACAAGTTCTCTATCAGACATGTTTTCTCCAATTGTCTCTAGTTGTTCTTTAACCTCTGATAACTTCATGAAGAAAAGTGCAACTGTGTCATATTTTGTCATCTTAGTACTTTGGAGTTGACTTCTCAAGGCGAGAGCTTTGAGAGTGTTGTCACTTTCAAACATTTCTTTCAATGTTTTATACATATTGTAGGCAGTCTTCAGATTTGCAATCTGGGGCAACATATGATCTCTTACTGAGTAGATGATTATTTTCCTTGCTCTTACGTCATCTTCTTTTCTTACTTTCTTCTCTAATTCAGTTGTCGTTTCACATAGAGTTTTAGTGGTTGCATCCAAGAGATCTTCTTCTTCAAGAGTGACTATAAGCTTTGATTTCTAAGGTCTGAAGTTGCTTGCTCCATCAAGCCTATCTTCCATTGGAGTTATGTTCTTCATATTTTCTTGAATCCTTGTAGTCTGGATTATGTTTGGACTTATGACTTCCAACAATCAATTTGATAGTATCACAAAGATGCTTGCTGATTCAGAACAATGTTTCTTTAGAAAACCAAAAATATTCTGCAGGAAATTTCGGCACCCTAGAAACCCTAGGTCCAAAAAATCAAAATTTCTCAGAATTAAGTTCTAAGAGTTTCTGGAGATGCGTTGGAAGAGGCCATACTCTTCTATGCTAGAATTATCCTCAACGTCCAAGTTTCAGGGGCTGAAACACTTCAAGAAGGAGGGTCATACAGAATTTTCTAGAACCCTGGGAAGGCCATACGGTTTTGCAGAAGTGGATGGTTTGTTGATAAGGGATGAGACTTGGTGGATGCTTGTGCAATGGGTTCTTTCATGACCTATGCTCTGGAACCATGCTGTTTTTTCATATCATTAGGTTAAGCATGAAGTTCATTCCATTTTAACAATTAACCATAACCATAAATATTGCAGCAACCAAGATCACATGAAGAAGCACCATGCACAAGAACACAAGACATATCCTGGGAAATCCTTTTCAAACAAGGGAGAAAAACCCAGCCAAATCCTTTGCTATACTCTTCAAGAGAAAGACCTTTTCACCACCAAGAATATCCTAGCACACAAAAGGGCACACAAAACCCTAGAACTCTAGCGCCTAAGAGAGGTGCGCAACTTTGACCAAGAAGTGTACTTGCTGAAATTTCCAAAAACTCACAAGTGTGTGTGTGTGTCTACAATGAAAGATTTCATCTTACTTATATTAGACTTGTCCTGTCAACTAAAGTGTCTATTGGCACAATAGGGCCGACTTCACTTAGACATATTATTTATTTATTATTATAATAATTAATATTAATATTATTATTAATTATCTTTTACAGTTTATCTTTAGACATAATAAGATAGGGTCGACATGTACCCTTTACATAATAAATAGGGTTACAGGTAGGTCTAACTCTTGAACAACATATAGCAAAGGATCTGATACACCCACTAGTGCTCATCCACTAGGGGCACATCCATAGGGATGTCATGGACCTGATTCACTGCATTACATAGATGAACCAGGTCTTCACACGTTCACCTATGCTCATCCACAGGCACATCTGCTCTACAGATCTGCTTTCCTACTGCCACCAACAGGAGGATCATCTGGAGTCTTCTCGTCAACTCTGTTGCTGCTCAGAGGAGGCCATCACATCATCTTCATTTATGTTCTCATGATGATGTGCCCAACACTTTTAGGATTTCCCACGTTCACCTTGTGCTCAGCCATAGGCACATCCTAACTCAACATATCACTCTTACATCGGATAATCATATGTAGTTCTTCTCACTCACGTCATGGAGGAGGCCATCTTTATGTTCCTGACTCTGTCTCAGGAAGGAACCACGAACCATTCATAGGGGCTTTCTCTCAGGTTTGTAAGCTAAGAGAAAGACTTCACATAGTTGTTATGTTCCACATCTCACAGTTTTGTAAGCTAGAGGATGTTTGTCAGAATATGAAAGATTGTGCTCGTTTTACCATTGACAATACCCTTGTCACCCAACCATAGGCCGAAGCCACCCTCCAAGCACCTTGACCTTGACAGAGAAGAGAATCCTGGTAGCAATCCAATATCCAAGAGAGGTTAATGCACCAAGCAAGAAGTAACCAAGTTGATTAGATAGTCCCACCCAAAAGCTGGCGTAGTACCTTCCCTAGGATTTGGGCATAAGACTGCAACTGCATTGTGCAGAACTGGCTCTCTGCAACTGCTGAGAAGTGTGTCAAATGAGAGACTGGTGCCTTGTATTTATATTGGTTCTGGCAGACTTACTGGGGCCGACTTCTCCTTCTGGATACTAATTTATTCATATTCATTATATTTCTGCAGCCGACATCTTGTCTAGGGTTTACTTCATTTCTTTGCTTCCTTCCGGAACATTCTAATCTTGTCAAAGGTCACAAATGAGGTTCATACCTCCCGAAGCTACCATAATATCAACACTCCCTCCTAGCGAGGGAGGTATGGTCTTGAGCACAAACAGACCATTCAACTGGTAGTATCACGAGCACCGTCATTATTATCCAACTGGATAATCTCCTATGACAACTGGTACAATATCAATTGATAGAACACAACTGTGTCTATCCACGGTAGTACACAACTACTCAAACCGTGACACATAGTCACAAACAGTGGAACATATCCACCATAGTAGTATATCTCTATTGTCTGGAGACAGGCAGTCTCCATAACAATCATATGATGACAACCTGCACAGAAAATATTGTTAAAATAAACTGAACCATCTGGGCCAATCTTTTACTCACATTTGTGAGATCTGAAAGAATATCTGCCCTTAGTATAGAACATTAACAATGGGCTATCTGCCCTATTCTTATCAAACAAGGAAGAATGATTGTTTCTGATTTATGAGCCTGGACCATTCCTCACCCTGGGACATTCCTCCTACACTAATCAAAGTGCACCCTGGAGAGAATGTATAAACCCTAAGGAATGAATGTCTGGACCATTTCCTCTATTAACCACAAGAGGAAAAGACTATCCTGTATCAACCTCCAAAACAGACCATTCCTCATGTTAACCACAATGAGAAATCGATGTCCGGCGAGGCAGCCCAGTCTTCTTGAGTAACCCTCAAGAAGAGAGACTGCCCTAGACCACTCCCCATGTTAACCACAATGGGAAGTTGTTGTCTATGATACATCAGTAATCTGGACCATTTCCCATGTTAACCACAATGGGAAATCGCTGTCAATCAGAAATCTCGATCCACTTTTCGAACATGAAAGAATCTGTCCAAGCTGGACTATTTTTCAATCACAAAATAAATGTTTTCTATAATATTTTCAGTGCCCCCTCCCAAACTAGAGAGTCATTTCTTCCCTTTCAACTAAGGGAGTTATTTCCACGATCCCCATCTTCTCTCAGAAATATGCAAACTTTATTCTGGATAGAGGTTTTGTCAGGATATCTGTTGTCTGCTCATCAGTGGGGATATACTCGAGCTTTA